>RJWK010040393.1:0-19993 GCA_004363435.1 Platanista minor | reverse complement strand
GAGGTCTTGATGTCCATGACAAATGGATTAATTGGGAATAAATAAATCCACAGGAGAGAATCAAGTATATATTTATTATATAATAAGCATAATGATATGCTATATCATATATATATCATATCATCATATATATATGATATATAATTTACTCTATAAATCTCATGCAGTGGTCAAGGGTGAGGAAAGAAGGTTTTGATTCTATTTCAACCACTTTTTGTTACTAATTTGTCAAATCTTTAAATAAGTAGCTAAGAAGAAGACCCCTGTCCCTGTTCTGCTCTTGTTTTTATTTTATTTTTTATCAGATAACAAAGACTTTTTCCTGTATTCGCTAAGTCTATCTGAGTTAATGAGATTGTTTCTAGACTCTCCCTGCTTTGGGTCGAAGGGCCTTATAAATTATTAATGTAAGCCAGACACAGCCTTTTAGCCTGTTCAAAAATTCAAAATTTTAACCTATTATTTAACATAAACTTAAGAATTATCTATTCTTACAAATATAGAAAAATGCAGAGACTCATCACAGTCTTAAGCAAAATGGAAAATGCATTCAGGAATGCATTTGTCTTTGAATACAAGGATACAGACTTCATGGCCAGCCCACTATCAATGGTGTGGAGCACTTGACTGAGCATAGGGGCCAGAGTGGTCCAGGAGCACCACCAGCAAGGATAATGTCTGCATGTTCATCTCTTAGCATAATAAGTGCCTACTTAAGGCATAAAATTTCTAATCCCCAAAATTTGTAACTTCAGTATCAACCGCTTAAGATAATCAAAGCCTTAGTATTAATATTTTTGGGTGAAGAAGGAATATGGTACTGAAAGAAAAAAAAAAAAAAAAAAAAGGTCCCAAAGGTGATCTTGTCCAGAAACTTCTATATCATGCATCTTTCTGGGAAGAAACTAGCATTCTTGACTTTGAAAAAATTCTTTAAGCATATTTATATTAAATTTTAATAAGATTAAGAGCAATGTCAGTAGATTGTAACCCTTAAGAGGAAGCTTACTTAGGACCTTAAATAGTCTTGCATCAAGTCAAGAAGTTTAATAATCTTTAATTGACTATTATAGTTATATCTAACAAGGAATATCTAATGTTTCCTTTTTCATAAAATAGGACCTGCCAAGAGTTAGAGCTTTGAATTGGCCTGAGATAGGTTTTTTTTCCTCTTGTAGCAAGATTCTATTAAAACCTTGAAAAGATTTTCTTAATAATTATTTGATATTTGTAATTTTTAAGGGAACTTGGACTATTTAAGTATGAGCCTTGTAAATTCCAATTTAAAAAGTGTAAGATAACTGATTTAGGCCTAAAAATCTTCTTTATTAGAACATCTCAAATAAATTAACTTCACCAAAGTTAAATGTTCGTGTTTCTGAATATTTAACTTTGATAAATATTTGGTATTCCGTTTTTTAATGTCATAAATTAAACTACTTGGAAAGTAAATGAAACATATTATAAATTGGGTCATTTGTAGAGATGTGGATGGATCTAGAGACTGTCATACAGAGTGAAGTAAGTCAGAAAGAGAAAAACAAATATTGTATATTAACACATATATGTGGAATCTAGAAAAATGGTACAGATGAACCAGTTTGCAAGGCAGGAATAGAGACACAGATGTAGAGAACAAACATATGGACACCGAGGGGGGAAAGTGGTGGGGGGCGGTGGCGGTGGGATGAATTGGGAGATTGGGATTGACATATATACATTAATATGTATAAAATAGATAACTAATAAGAACCTGCTGTATAAAAAATAAATAAAATTCAAAAAAATGTAGTTTACAATATTTGAAGGCATTTAAATAATCAAATCCATAAATGGCATTAAGCATTATTCAAAGTCTTTGTGATTTGATTGCTGATACTTGCTATTTTATAAGCTGAATTTTGAAAAAGCTTAAACAACAGGGTTTTGAATATGTAATTCTGAGAAATTTAACCTAACTCTTTGAAACAAAAAATAAACTTGTGAACAATCTAACCTGCCTACAAAATTCACCCTTTGTGAACAGCACCAGACCTTGGGCCCCCCACTTTGCCACCTGCTCTCCCATCAGGCTCTGCACAATGCCCAGAGCATCCCTGGGAGTGGCTTCCATTTGCTGAGCCTGAAGCACTGAATTCTGTCTCTGATTCCCCCCGCTTCTGTGGGTCTCTTTGTCACCTTAAAGGGTACTTTTTGGTGAAAATAACAAATTTTAGGTTTAATCTGCTAGCCAAAATTTCCTCCAAAATGCCCTAAACAGTATTTAGGTGAATCTTTTTCCTTAAAACTAGGAAATCTTGTATTTTATTTTATTTTTTCTTAATATGCAAGTGTGAGGGGAAAAGAGTTACCTCCCTTTACTTGCATATATATATATATATATATATATATATATATATATATATATATATATATATTTAATATTGGGGGTTTTCTTTTTATTTTCTTTATCTTTCCTGGGTATTTCTTCTTGTTTAACACATTCCCCCTCCATAACCTTGGCCAGTGTTTCCCTGTTATGTTCCTCACTGTTCATGCAGAGTGTGAAGACCACTGCCATGGATATAGTGGCATTTCCAGACCTTAAATTATGAATCTGCTTTGATTTAGCAATTCCACTTCTTGGAATAATGTCCCAGAAATGCTTTCTTACATGCACAAAGATATATGTAAAATTATTATCATTATTAACAATTTAAAGATGGAAACATACTTCACCATTTTGGGAATGCTTCAATAAATAATGATACGTCCACACTATGGAACGCTATGAGGCAATTAAAATGAATACATACATTGGAAAGTTCTTCATGTATAATATACTATTGAGTCCATAAAACACATTGCAGGGTAACTTGTGCAGTTTCTGCTGTGACTGTCCTTGTTGTTATTATAAAGAGAGAAAAAGTTCTGGAAGTAAAGAGACCAAATTGATAATCTGTTAATAATAAATTGTGAGAATAAAAGTACCCTCTTACTCTTTATATATCCCTGTGTGTGTGGGGGGGGTCATTTATTTTACAATGAAACTAGAAAGAAATATATCCATGAGCTGATATTCATATTTTATTTTGCTATTGGACAAGAGCAAAGAGAAACTCATTCCACTTAGAACATGGTCGCTAGGAATTGATAGTCAAGCTGTCCCAAGACACATTCTTAGCCCAGGGATGCTCCCAGCTGGTCAAGAGAAGATGTCCAGGTGAATGAGCCTTCTACATAAAGCTACCAGAGGCTCAGTGAGGTCCCAGCTCACCAGCCCGAGCAAAGCAGGCATTCAAAGCCAGGTCTAATAGATTACTCTCATTAAACTTCCCTCATTAAACTCTGCAAATAAAATTCCATGGGTGAGGCCTCTGCTCCTTTGGAACAAAGCCCATCTGGTAATATAATCCTAATGATCATCATTCATTATGACTGTCTATCGATCCACAAATATTTTAAATCACTTGTAAAAATGGAAAGAAAATGGTCTTTGTCTAAGAAAATAAGCCCTATCATTAACTGTGTGTGCCTGAATGCCTGTCTTTACTGCAGTTATTTAGACATGTGCAATCTTTAGAAACATGTGCACCCCACAAAACATTCCCAACTCAAAAGCATCTAAAGAAAGTCATCTGTTAAAAGAGAAATCCGTCTAAAACATGTTCAGTACATTTATGTAAACACTTATAGAAATAGTTTTCCTACCAAATTGTCCTCTTCCCCTTTTCCCATAACAGATTGAAACAAATAGAATATCCATCGACAGGCCTCTGGAATTCCCACATGTTCAGATAAGTGGTTATCTATAAATGAGTCTGAATGTATTTACACTCCATGGAGTTACCTCCCTTTTCAAGAATTCTCATCCCTCCTTTATACAGTTGAAGGTCAGTTTCAATTTCTATATGCTTTCCTTAGAGACAGAAGAACAAAACATTTCAACAGGGCTTCCCTGGTGGCGCAGCGGTTGAGAGTCCGCCTGCCGATGCAGGGGACGTGGGTTCGGGCCCCGGTCCGGGAAGATCCCACATGCCGCGGAGCGGCTGGGCCCGCGCGAGCCTGCGCGTCCGGAGCCTGTGCTCCGCAGCGGGACAGGCCACAATGGTGAGAGGCCCGCGTACGGCAAAAAAAAACCCAAAACAAAACAACAACAACAACAAAAATTTCAACAGTCCTCAAAATGCAAGCTGACTAATGTAAGCCTTTTAATAAAGCTCACACACACACAAAAAATCAGCCAGGTTGCCTTCGTTCCTTTGTCTGTTTGCTTTAATTAGCAGCCAACCGCATTGATCTTGTTTTGGTTAGATAGCTTTTCTGAAAGCTTTTGAAACCTATTTCTATGCCTCTCCATTCTAACAATTACCATAATCCCATTTTACCCCCACAGTTGGATTTTCATTATAATTGAATTTTGCTGTAATTACAGCAGATGTAGACATTAAGGAATTAAGGGAATAAAAAGAAAAGTGTCAGAAGTCAGTTTTTTAAATTTTCTAAGTCTAGTTCACAGCAGGGAGTTAATTGTCAATAGTTGCCGAGAAGATCCCAAATAAGTTTGCAGTGCACATCGGTGATCCCAGGAGTCCTGCTGGGGTTGAAGACAGAGCCGGGCACCCACAGTGTCCACTTCTCCCCCCTGCACTAGCCCTTGGTGGAGAATGAATAGAAAAATGGGAAGGTCCTCTCTTCAAGTTTTTGACCAAGAGAGGCTCAGCTCTGCTCAAAAGCCATTTCTTCAAAGCACAGGACATTCCAAATCAAGAAGAATTTGTCAGTGTTACCCATTCCAATACTTGTTACTCTGAGAAGCAACTGGAGGCCAGGAATCTAATAGCAAATCATAGCTACCTGGTCACTTTAGAGGCAAAGATACATATCTCCTTTCTCCAAGTAATAAAAGAATATGTTTTTAAAAATCACAAGGGAAGAAAACTCCCTATTAACCTGATGTGAGTCATTTTGAGTAAATCACATAGAATCCAATTTCTCTAATCAATCCATTTGTCTCCATAGCATAGACATGCTTCATTAGAATGGAAAGAGCACACACGTGATTTATAGATGGGCTCTGCATTTCATGGGAGAGAAATCTGGTCTGGTTTTTCTACCTCATTATCGGCTAGGTAAAAGGTTTTGTGTGCCTTGTAGTAGAATGATTTGTTTAACATCATTTAGAAGGCATCTCAATAGTTATGTTGAGTCTGTGCAGGAAATGCAAACAGTAGATTATTAGAACGATCTTATTCTTAAATTTTAGGACATCATTCAGACCCCACTATGAATGGGTACAATGTTATCATCCGGTTCAGGGCTTCTCAAATTTTGTTTAAAATGTGGACTCTGATACAGTGGGTCTGGGGTAGAGCCTAAGGTACTGCATTCATTATAAGCTCCCTGGAGATGCCAAGGCTGCTGGTCCTCACACTGCTATGAATAGCTAGGGCCTAGACTCCGGTAGAGAACTATTTCAATCCGGGGGTTGCAAAGTGTAGTGGTTTTCCCCCTTTTTTTTCATATATTTCTGTTTTTTTTTAATTTTTAAATTAAAAAAACAATGTGTTATGTATCAGATTTTAACAAACTGCACTAACAATATGCTAGTTTTGTGCTCCAGGTTAACCCTGGATACCTTGCTGTGAATCATCTCCTGCTTCCACTGTGTGATCATGGGGATAAGACTATACTAGTGTTATCAATGGGGAAGGATGTCACACTGCACTGGCCAGGTCTCTTCGGGTCAGCTCAGGCCCCTGCATGTAGGGTGGCTGAGAAGGGGGCACTGCTACATTTACTTTAACCCACTTAAATCCACTTTAACCCAGCCAAGCCCAGGAACATCTGCTGGCCACATGCTCTTTCCCTGCATAATAACAAAGCAAGAACAAGATGAATGCGACATGAAAATAATGCCGTATTATAGCAAAGAACAAATCTGACTCCATATTAGATCGGTTCCTTTTCCCGTGCTTAGTCATGCTGGCTCTGCACCTTTTGTAAAACAATATTGCCTATAGCCTGAAATATATAGGATAGCCCATTCTCAGGGCTCCTTTAAAGGTGTAACGCTGTTCATTCATATAGAGATAAAAATTTGCAGAACAGGGAGTAACATTTGTCTTGTTGGAGGTTTATAGGAACATTGTAACCAGACCTACCTGGGCAGCTGCAAGAACAAAGGATTCTGACACCACGAAGTTTACAACAACTAACCACGCCCCTCCCTCATCTTGCCTTTAAAAATGCTTTGCTGAAACCCTTTGTGGAGATTGGAGTTTGGGGGCAGGGGAGGGCATGAGCCACCCATTCTCCATGCTTAGCCTTACAATAAACATTTCTCTGCTCCAAACTTCAATATCCAAACTTCAATATTTCAGTCTGTTTGGCTTCACTGTGGATCAGGCACAAGAACTTTTGTTTGGTGATGATATTCTAGAAAGTGATGACACTGACTAGGCATTTATCTGGCTTCCGTATGTATGAGGAATGCACACAGTTCTCAAATTTGAAATTAAAAAAAAGTTACCCTTATTTTTGAACTCTTCTGGATAACTCAAAGAAAAATATCTGCTATTGCAAGGCAAGGTACTCAAAACTCGTATCAGTTGGCAACTACTTACTAGTGTGAATCAAGATTTTCTAAATATTTAGCAACCAAAACAGAAAAGCCACATGAAAGGGTGCTGAGGCTAACATCTGACTATAATCTGTGACTCTTGGGTCAAAGTGCTTCCATGTTTTCACAGACCAAGTTTAGAATTATTTAGTTTGATCTTCAATATTTCTTTCATCTGTTATAGGCAGTCCTATGATTTTATTTGGTGGAATAAAAGGATTTCATTGACAAAAAAAAAAAGAAAGAAAGAAAGAAAAAAACACTCATATAGTACAAGCCAAGAAGGGCAAAGGTTATGATTATGATTGGGTTCATCAATCCCCCCCCCAAAGTTTTATTATCCTGACTCCTCCAAGGTTGTATTTTCCAGTGGAGTCTCATACTTTCCAAGGTAGCTCTCATGGCTGTGGTCACTGCCATGGTCTCTAGAACCCACAGAAAGTGTGAACAGACATGACACCAGCAGGGCCTGGATTATCCAGGATGCTGAGCCATTTGGACATGCTTATAAGGTTCTCTTATTTTTGCTGTAAAAGTCACCCAGTTCAATTAAACCGGAGCTGGTGTTTGAGAAGCAGAGACTTAGGGAGTGTACCAGATGCTCTCATTTCTGAGCACAGAGACTCTGCTATGGAATGAGGCCTTTACTGGGATTGTCCCCTTGTGTCCTAGTTGAGCTATAGTGTGGGCTCCTCCACAGAGGTGACAGGGTTCACTCAAATAACCCAGACTTCAGATAACAGGGACCCGATTTCAAGTCCCAGTTGAGTCACTTTCTAGCTTGCATGACATTTGAAATTATTTATGACCCTCTGAGTTTTAACTTCCTCTTTAGCCAAATCAAGTCAAAAACAATCTCAAATAGCTCAGGGAAGGAAATAAGGTACTGTAGAATGTGAATAAAGTGTGAACTCATTATTATTTCCATCTACACTTGCAGGTGTTTTGTGAGACATACCCAGATTGTGTTTTTTTCCTTTCTCTCTTTTTGTAGCAGACACTTTTTTCCCAGTTTGTGGAGAGAGAGCTTTGGTGTGCATGTTGCTCAGCTCAGTTTGCTACTCAGCCTGTCTGTGCAGAACTGGCATTTCCATTCTCTTGTTAACCTCAGGAGCTGCTAAGAAATGTCACATTACATCTTTGCTCATTTAAGTTGCGTCCATGTCCTGTCCACTGGAGCAGCAAACCTGGCTTCCTGGAGGGAACTAAGCAGCCACCACTCTGTTTTTAGTTCAGATCTTCCTTTAGGGCTTGAGAGGTAAGGCAGCAGAGACGTGAACCACACTCTGTGGCCACACACTGCCTCGTGATAAAATCGCTGACGGCCAAGGTTGGAGCTCTTGATTTCGACCGCAGTCAGCCAACATCTTCATTGGCCCCTGACTCTGTGTCTGTTCTAGGAATAGGCTCTGAATTCAATTTGAGCTACAATGCTACGACACCTGCACATGAAGATTGCAGAAGAACCACCAAAAAAGAAAATACTGAATACTTCCTTCCAAAATTATATTTTTTTCTTTTCAATGTGTTTAGATTCATTATTACCTGACTTAAAAGGGTGGTCTAAAAAGTCTTATATTAACGAGAACCTTAGTGGGAAATACTCAAAATCCAAAATTAAAAATCCATGCCACAAAGTTCAATCCTTAATTGTTCATCAATCGGATTTGTAATCAGTTGGATTGAATGGCATTGACATTCAGTCTAAGATGACTGAGGATACCTATCATTCTTGTGTTTAATTTTTCCCTCCACGGCTAAGAAAAAAGTTGGAAGTCACCCTGTTTTCACTCCCTCCTACTTCTATGGCAGAGATCACTAGTCACCTACTGTAATCTCTCCCCATGGGGCCAGAACTCTGCCTTGGAATCTCTTGGAATTCTGTCTGAAGCCACCTTTGAAAACATTACAGTGGGTACCAAAATTGCAGCCTATTCCCCATCTCTGGGGTTTTAGGAAATAAATCATACATTACATTCATTCCCTATTCTTACTGAATTTTCCCTGAAATTTTTATACACGTGAAAAATACTTTTAATCTTCCTATCATTTTTTGTATTTTTTTTAATTGAAGTGTAGTTGATTTATAATGTTGTGTTAGTTTCAGGTGTACAGCAAAGTGATTCATTCACATATATACTTCTTTTTTATTTTTCAGATTCTTTTCCCTTATAGGCTATAAAACATTGAGTATAGTTCCCTCTGTTTTACAGTGGGTCCTCGTTGGTTATCTATTTTATATGTAGTAGTGTGTTTATGTCAGGCCCAAACTCCTAATTTATCCCTCCCCCCACCGCAACAAGAATCACCTTCATGGGACTTCCCTGGTGGCGCAGTGGTTAACAATCTGCCTGCCAATGCAGGGAACACGGGTTTGATCCCTGGTCAGGGAAGATCCCACATGCCACGGAGCAACTAAGCCTGTGCGCCACAAATACTGAGCCTGTGCTCTAGAGCCCGTGAGCTACAACTACTGAGCCCATGTGCCACAACTACTGAAGCCCGCACGCCTAGAGCCCATGCTCTGCAACAAGAGAAGCCACCACAATGAGAAGCCGGCGCACTGCAAGGAAGAGTAGCCCTCTCTTGCCCCAACTAGAGAAAGCCTGTGTGTAGCAACGAAGACCCAACACAGCCAAAAATAAATTTGAAAATTTTAAAAAAAGAAAAATAATTACCTTCAGGAGTAAATGTTTGTTTTGTTCAGAAAAGGGAAAAAAAGTTACTGTCTGTGATGACCCTCTAGTTCTCTGTAATGCTAGCTTTGGAAGCCACTTGTCTACACTACTGACTGCCTCCTGTTGTTCAACTCTGATTTTATTATACCCAGGGCAACCTTTCCAAAAGTGTCTTATGTGGATGAGTAGTCTGTGGAAACAAGGATCTCATGGTCAAATATATCTGTGAAATTGTGAATTGCTTCTGATCAAGTCCCTTCTTGCCCACTTTATAAGTGTATGAGTACATATGCATGCACACACACACACACACACACACACACACACACACAGACACACACACACAAGTCCGGTGGGAATGAAACCCATGTAACTTGACTCACTCTAGCATTTCTCAAACTTATTTGAACAAAGAAGTCATTTTCCGTAGAATTCCATTAACAGTAGGCAGAGGTAGGAATCTTGCTCCCCACTGTGTAGAGAAAATTTGGATGAGACTGTATTATGATGAGCTCAATAAGGACACTTTTCTGTTTAATCTGCTGACTCAATATTTCTGAAAGACCGATCCACGGACATCCTGGGGTGTTTGAGAAATTGCAGATTCCAAGTCTTCACCTCAAATGGACTGAATCAAAATCGCTGGGGTGGTAGGGTCCAGAAAGCTGCATTTGAAAACCACATTCCAAGTGACTTTTATGCATTCTAAAACTTGAAGCTATTATTCAATAAGGTTGGGCTCAGGTCTTAAGATTACTTTTAACCCTTTGGTAGCACTGAAAAGTATGCTAGTTTAAAATCTGAAGCCTGCTCTGTGTCTTACTTTGAGGCCATTTGTGGGAGTACAAGAGCTCAGGTGAAGTCAAGTAGGGCTGCAGACACCCCATTAGGTGGCTTTTACCTTGGAATGCCTCCTATCCAAAGGTTGGGCTCTCAACCTGAAAAGCACTGAAATCCAAGCTTGTCAGATTTATAGGCCCCTCAGTCACCAGGATTGTGATTAATGCAAGCAAACCTCTCCAAAAACTGGTCTGTAATACTAGAATTCCAATTCCTGAATTTACATGGAAAGCTATAATTTACAAAGGGCCCAATATTTCCACCAGATCGACCAACATGTCCTCTTCCTTTATGTAAACTTCTTGGACTTGCAAAATATTAGAAAGCAGTCAGTTAAACTTGACATTAGAGCAAGGATAGTCCTAGGAATTCTGGGTTTAATCCACTACTCCCTGACAGACTGACTGATCCAAATCCCCACTAGTGAGTGAACTCACATAGGTTTTGTTGGTTCCACATGTTAACCTCTTACTGCAAGCTGCTTGGATGCAGACAGGCAATGTTTAGAGAGTTATCAATAAATCTAGCGTGTATGATAATATTTGGGATAAAAAATGTAAAGAACATTCTCTTCTTTAAAAGAAATTAGAAACCAAAGCTTTATACATGCTCTATAATTAGATGATAAGGTACATGATTACTCAAAATGTACCCTTATTTAGAAGGCAGCACTGAACTGGTCGACAGACACAGCAAAAGAATACTTGGAAGTGTAAAATTATCTTCTTAAGTAATATAAAGTTTTTGACATTTGGAATGAATAATAGTTAAACCACTGGTCTTCCAGGATCTCGGGAGAATTTAAGGCAAAGAGGGATGGCTTTCTCTTCTGATGTAAATGCCTTTGATAAAGGAAATATATAGACCATGGTCATATGTAGTCTGGGCTGGGACGGTGGGCATCATATCCACCCACCAGATCTGAATTCTGAGGTCCAAACCTAGTCTTCGGAACTAGCCCAGGTGCAGCTCCATGTTGTTGAGCTAGGAGAAAAATCTAAGCTCTATGAAGACTGGCACAAGCAGAAGGCCTAGTCCTGCACTACCTAGTATGGTGGCTATCTAAATCTACATGTATTAGAACAAATAAAATTAAAAAATCAATTTCCCCAATCACACTATCCACGTTTCAAGTTCTCAATAGCTGCTAGTGACAAGATGTTGGGCAGCGTAAAAGAGATCCTTTCCATCGTATCCCAATATTCTATTGGACAGTTAGTATTTGATTCATTGAGGAAAACACTTATATTCCATCCCCTTAGGCTTCATTCATTGCTGGGGAGAAGTATTTGGATCCACAATGGTTCTCTTTCTGAGATCAAGAGTGAATCTTGATCTGTGCAGTTGATGCCATTTCTATTGCTTCTGTTTGAGGTTACCCTGGAGAAATGGTCTTTTTTTACTTCCTCTTCTTTTTTTCTTTTTTTTAAGTGTCTGAGGTTAAAAAGGTCTTTATTTCTTCAGCTACAATAAGATTACATATTTGATTTTTCTTTTTTATGGTTCAGTTTCTTACCAACCTATTTTTATTTAACGTTTTCTTTCTTTAGAAATAGTAGCATCAATCCAGGCATAGTCCTGCCTGGCATAAATGTTACATGTATCTTCAACATAATCCATTCAGATCTATTAGATGTTTAGCTTCATTTTCAAAGGGTAACATTATTTCTTTTATTTCCAGGTTGTTTGGGGGCCCATGAACCTCTAATTAAAATACTTGCTAACTATATAACCTTGGAAAAGTCATCTAACACCCACAACAAACCTCAGTCCCTTCCTTTGTAAAATAAGAGATTATTTTAAACATTTTAATGTAGTTCTCCATAGATTTGAACAAGATAATTAGCAGAGGAAGAAAAAAAAACCTAGCATGGCACCTGGCCCATCGTTGAATGCTACTAAACTTAGGTGACTCTAGCAAGAGTATAATGTAGAAACAAGTAAGGGGAAAACCTCAGAGGAGAAGAAAAAAATAAATCTTCTATATGCCTTTTTTTTTTTTTTTTTTTTTAACAAAGAGGCTTTAGATGGTATTTGGCAAAAGTTGGAAGGTGCTCTCTATGTTAGAAGACACTAGAGAATTTGACATAGCCAAAAGAATAATAACAATGTTGTTTAAGTTCCTGCCAGGCACTTTTGAAAAAAAAAAAAAAGAAAAGAAAGAAAGGGAAAATAGAGACAGTGACAGAGTATGGATTGTATATGATTCCAATCCTGCTCTCTGGGCTCACAGGAAACCTTTATTCTTCTTTAATAATTTCACTTGCAGATGAACAGCTGACACAGTTACAGACACACTGGCATCTTTTGATAATATTTTTTTATCCCATTCCTTCCTAATAAGTAAACAGTGCCAATTTCACAAGCTTTCCCAACTCAGCCTCCAGGAACTGCCTTGAGCTCACTGAATCCAGAGGGTGCAGTCCCCAGATCCTATTACAGGGAGACTGGGTGACATCCTTTCACAATTACTAAAAGCTGTGTACCTTTCTCTGCAGCTGCCTTCCATTCAGACTCACATTCTCTTGCAGAGCTACCCCATTTTTTTTTCCTTAAAGCACAAGATTGTAATAAGGATAATGTGCTGGCATGCTTGCTTCCACTGTAATATTTATAGACTACATTGCTCAAATGCATTGCGGTTCGCTTGCCTAATTTTATGATGGCCTAGCTAAACAAAAATATTCTTTCTCACTAGTGCTTACAGAAAGAGCACTTCACACCACGTGAATCATGACAGCTGGCACCAGCTGCTTCCAATAGGCACTCTTCAAACAGAGGGATATTTGGCATGAACAACTTTGGGAAGTTTTTCAGATGAGAAAGAGGTGAAGGGTTTTAACTCCCAAGTCTTGGACAGCAGTCTCCAGAGTTTGTGATGTGCAAAAATATTAAAGATGATCAAGTTAATTCCGTATCTTGAGGCAGTACTATATCCAGCTCCAAGAGGCAGGTTGAGTTTCATATGCTCCACATGCGTTACCGAATGCAAGTTTGTGTGCCCAAAGCACAGTGAAACCAGACAAACTGAAACGTCGTAGTTTGGAGCAGAGAAAGGTCTATTGCAGGGCCAAGCAAGGAGATGGTGGCTTATGCCCCCAAAACCCCGAACTCCCTGAAGTGTTTCAGCAAGTGTTTCAGTTTTTCATTTTTATTATTATTATTTTTTTTTTGCGGCACGCGGGCCTCTCACTGTTGCAGCCCCTCCCGTTGCGGAGCACAGGCTCCGGACGCGCAGGCTCAGCGGCCATGGCTCTTGGGCCCAGTCGCTCGGCGGCATGTGGGATCTTCCCGGACTGGGGCACGAACCCGCGTCCCCTGCATTGGCAGGCGGACTCTCAACCACTGCGCCGCCAGGGAAGCCCTCAGCAAAGCATTTTTTTTTTTTTAAACTAATATCTTTTATTGTCAGACTTTCTTGAGCCAACAAACAATGATTCTGCATGGCTGTCCATAGGGGTAAGGCAAATTTCCTTTTTCTTTGTGGGTAGACTTAGTTGGACTAAGTCTTTACAACTTCTCTGTATAAAAATAGAAGTGCAAGACCAGATTATTTTTCTTCTGGTCATAAATGCTGATTTATTTACAGCGAAGCATTTTTAAAGGCAAGGTGAGGGGGGCATGGTTAGTTGTTGCAAACTTCTTGGTGTCGGAATCCTTTGTTCTTGCAGCCCTCCATGTAGGTCAGGCCACAATGTTCCTGTAAACCTCCAACAACACAAATGTTTCTGAAACTTTTTATCACTATATGAATGGACTCTTAAAGGGAAAACCCCTAAGAATGGGCTATCCTGTATATTCCAGCTTATAGCAACATTTTTTTTTACAAAAGGTGCAGAGCAAGCATGACTAAGCACAGGCAACAAACCACAAGGGTTAAAAGGAAAAGCAACAGATCTAACATGGAGTCAGATTTGTCCTTCCCTACTACACACGCAGTTCATTAGTAGCTACTACGAGCAAATGCTGTTAAGGTTCAAACGATTGCAAAGCAGGTGCTCTCAACTTGTTACAGAGAAGAAAAAATCTGACTCTATATTGGATGTATTCCTTGAGCGGTTAAAAGTTGCAGAACAGAGAATAACATTAGTTTTGTTGCAGGTTTACAGGAACATCGTGACCTGACCTAGGTGGACGGCTGCAAGAACAAAGGACTCCAGCACCAAGAAGTTTACAACAACTAGCCACACACCCTCCCCTTTTAGTATAAAAGAAGCCTGAATTCTAACTCGGGTAAGATGATTCTTTGGGATACATAGTCCACCATCTTCTCTGTCTGCTGGCTTTCCTAATAAAGTCTCTATTCCTTGCCCCAACACCTCATCTCTCGATTTACTGGCCTGTTATGTGGTGAGCAGTACAAGCCTGGACTCAGTAACAGCATCATGTCCTTCAGCGCCATGAGATCCTCCATGTAAAACCCCCATGCTATCTTGTCTAGCTTTCTTGACCTTGAGCTTCTTGTAGGCAGATACATATATTCGGGGACATAGCAGATGCTCAGCAAATTCATATTGTTGGAAGGACGAATTAATATAGGAGATAAAGGTGGACAGGAAGGCAGATGTGAGGCCATGGGAGACCTCAAAAGACAAACTGGGGCATTTGGACCCTTGTGTTTAGTGCCTCAGGCTCCATCATATGCTGGAGGGCCTGTGAAATGCACACCCAGAATCTGAATTTCACACTAGCTAGAGCCGTAATAAAATATATATGGTGGGAAGTGTGAGAGAGCTATGAGGCAAATTGCCACTATGAGAATAGTTCTCAGCTATTTTATTTCCTTATCTAAAACATGATTCTCATTTAAGATAATTCTATCAAGGAAAGTTGTGCTACAAATTCACTGTGATGTGGAGAATGAAATAGTTGCAAATGGAAATGGTAAAGCAGTCAGGAGCTCGTCTTTGGGGCCTCTCTGATGGGTCCCCATTCGACTGTACAGCCTGTGAATTTAAAGGAAATACATCATGGAATCACGGGCTTTTGGAGCTAGGAGTTGCCCTGCTCTTTGTCAAGACTTGACTCTCCTCTACTTTTCAGATGTCTAGGACCTTGAAGAATTATTTAATATCACTGAAGAAAATAGTAATTTGTATTACTCTCCTTCCTATTTGCTCAGATCCCTGCCATCCATGTGTTCTCATGTCTCCGGTAGTGTGTGGGATTTCTCACATCAAGTCCAGAGTTGCAGCTTAACGTAAGCACGGTAATTGGAATGACCTTTAAAATGCATATTCCTCCCGTCACTTTCTGCATCTCAGGGCTTTACAAAACTTCCTGCTGAAAGATCATTCCCACCTTTACACTGGTGTTTATTTTAGGTGGGCAGGCATGACCTTTTTTTTGTTTTTTCTATTGTGCTAAGTGTAGGTGTAGCCTGTATGTTATTAGGGATGAATTACTAGAAGGTAAACCCTTTAGCCTCGGCTGTCAGGATGGTGGTGTGTGTGGGGTAGGGGCAGTAAGGGGATGTTATTTAATGGCAAACAGAGGAACCCTCAGCGCATCCATGTTTTGAAAAAACTGTAGGAATTTGTTTTCAGCTAAAACCCCAGTTAGAAAGTCCCTTCTCACTAAAGAAACCAGAATTTTGCACTTCTGATCCCCTTAGCAACTGCCCCCCCCGCCCCCCCCCGCCCAGCAAACAATGATTTCAACAGAGGACACACACGGGCAGGAAGCTGAGATCAGAATCGCCAGCCAGAGGTTTGTAGGAGGTAGTGCAAAGTGCCAACGTCTGAGTATTTCACTGATGGAGATTGGCAGTGACCTCAAGACAGTTACATCTGCAGAGCATGAGGATAATAACACCCAACTCTCCCTTTCCTGCCCCACGGCCCCCAGCCCTGTAAAAACTACCCTTCCTCTCAGATCCTCTCCTATTGCTCTGCTTCTTTGCTTCCTGTCACTCATCATATATTTGGGGACGTATACGTTTATTTCCATGATTATTTGATCAAAATCTGTGTCCCTCCACTGAGCTTTCTGAAGCCAGGGATCACCTTCTATGTTCAGCACTCAACTGAATCCTCAGCACCTGGTCCTGCAGAGATGTCCCAAATACTGGAGATGAGTGAGTGAACGGCCCATAATCGTATAAAACAGGTCTAGATCCAAGGACACAAGGAAGATCAGAGTAGGGAAACCCCAGCCACTCTCTGAATCGTTCACTCCTGGATCCACAGGGCAAAGAAGCATGTCTGGCACACTATAGGTTGCCAGAAAAGATTTGTGGAATGAACGGTTGGCTCACGAAGGAACTCTAGCAGAACTTGGGCAGCCTCTCAGCAAGTAGGGCTTCAGGGCTCACTGGACACAAACATACTGTGTGTACTGCGTGTGTGAACAGCTACACACGTATGTGCACACACAAAGGCTGGAGCTAATACACAGGGTTCTCATTTCAGACTGTGAGGTTCTGTCATTATCAGTACAAATATTTGGTCCAATCCATAAGCCTTCGGCTGTTTAAGAACGACAACTGGTAATTTCTCTTTTTTCTAAGCAGGGATAGCTCCCTACCTAATTATGACAAAAATATTATATTTTTCAGCATGTCATAAGTAGGTATAAGGTGATGATAACATCTTGTCATAATAAAGTTAATGGTGTTCCTGATGTTTCACAGGAGTTTAGACACAGTTAAGTTCTCTTGTGTAACTGTCCGCCTTAGGTTTGTTTTCTCCCTTTGCATTTTCCAGGTGTTGAGATATCTCTCCTGCCTGGTCCACAGTATATCCCAATATCAAGAGGGGCAGGCCCTGCCACTGGCTTAGTAAATCACGTTGAAGCAATCTTTTCAACATGAAGCAAAACCTGGAGGGAAGATTTCAAATCTGTAACTTGAACCAAGCACAAACATTAATCACTTGCCTGAAAAATAAAACAGGTTACATAGGTAAGTAAATTATTTAGAAAGGTGTCATACTTCTCTGCCTGTGTATAGGTTTTCCAAAAATCTGGCCTCCTGAGACACATAGAGCCCCATCCATTTCTGTCTCTCTTGCTTTTAACTTTAAGAACTTTCATCTTCCTGCTCTCAGTCTATCCTCATCCTGCGTAACTCCAAAAGGGAGGCAACAACCTCATTCTTGTTTCACAACCTCCAGTGATAAAATTGGATGCCCTGTCCCCATTTGACAACTGAGGGAGCTGAGCTAGGAGGAGGGTAAGTACAAAGTTAGGCTAATATGTAAACAGAAGGGGGTTCACCACCTTGAGATCCTGAGTTTGCTTTCATTTGGAGGTAAGTTATTAAATATACATTTTTAAAAATTTATTTATTTATCCTTGGCTGCACTGGGTCCTCATTGCTGCACGTGGGCTTTCTCTAATTGCGGCGAGCGGGGGCTACTCTTCATTGCGGTGTGCAGGCTTCTCATAACCATGCCTTCTCTTTGTTGCGGAGCTCAGGCTCTGGGCACATGGGCTTCAGTAGTTGTGGCATAGGGGCTCAGTAGTCGTGGCTCTTGGGCTCTAGAATGCAGGCTCAGTAGCTGTGTCACACGGGCTTAGTTGCTCCACAGCATGTGGGATCTCTCTGGACCAGGGATCAAACCCGTGTCCCCTGCATTGGCGGGAGGATTCTTAACCACTGCACCAACACGGAAGTCCCTTAAATATACATTAAAGTCTGTTTTCTCACCTGCCAAGCTGGGAAGCCAATTTTCCCTTTGGGCACTGTGAGAGTTACAGGGAACATGCTGCCCATGCATGGGAAGCGGAGAGTAGGGGGTAACTCAGCATTCAGAAGTCCATGTCCCAGGAAAACCCAGGAGGCCGGATTCATTTTCTGTGAACTTCCAATGAGATAAGTTGATTCAAGGTAAAAATAACATAGGGCTAATTTTAAATTTTGGTTTCACTGGCAGAAACAAGTGAGGACATTTGATCACAGGTCAGACCTGTTCTTTCCCCAAGTAAAAACATATTAAGCTCCTTTTCTCTTCCAACTGTGTCTGTAAATGGTACTCACAGTGCGCCGCCAATGAATGCTTTTGGACTAGAGAGAAAACAGTGTTAAAGGCTACTGGTGCTTCACCTCAGCAGCCCAATGAGGGGACATTCATGCAGAAGAGGAAAACCTGAATGTGACATTGGCTGTGTAGAAGGGTACACTCTTTGGAGAATGGGAAAAATGGATGGGAAGCCCTTATCAGGGTGTTGGATGAAGGCAAATTAAAATCATGATTGGGACCTCCCTGGTAGTCCAGTGGTTAAGACTCTGCACTTCCACTGCATAGGGTATGGGTTCGATCCCTGGTTGGGGAACTAAGATCCCACATACTACATGGCATGGCGAAAAAATTTTTAAATGTTAAAAATAGATCATGATTGATAGACTGAATAAACAACAAGGTCCTACCGTATAACACAGAGAAATATATTCAGTATCCTATGGTAAACCACAACAAAAAAGAATATTTAAAAAAGGAATGTATATATATGTATAACTGAATCACTTTGCTCTACAGCAGAAATTAACACAAGATTGTAAATCAACTACACTTCAATAAAAAAATATTGATAAGATCATGATTGCATGAAGGGAGCAATAAGGAAGAATCTCTTCCTTCTTATTATTAATTTAGAAATGTTTTCTGCAGGCTTAAATATAAGCACTGCCTCACAGGCGTAACTTGAGAAACTCAAGTAACCTTTTGTTCACGTTTCGATCCAAATCAAAATTTTTCCTTGGGTTTTACCTTGTCTAAAACATCGGAAGTTCTTAGGCAGTATTTCTCAGGGGGGATGATCCAAGCACTGCTGATTCTGAGAGGCATTTGCTTACTGCCACCTGAACTCAGACATCTCACCTCAACCTCATCACTGGAGCTCTCGGAATGAAGCCCTCATCTTCGGAAGTGCTTGTGACTATTCACCCAGCTCCTTGTTCCAGCTTTGTTTTCAGCACGGACATTTTAGATGACCAGTTGGTGGGGGAAGAGTCTCACCATCTTCTGATGGGACAGAATGAAGCACCACCCTTGACTTTGTCAGCACAGTTTTCCATGAATCAAAGGTGCCCTGGTGCCCTTCCTCATGCACAGGTAGACCTGCACCATTTCATCAAGATCATGATCCCCTTTTCTTGTGAAAACGAGTGATGAGAGAGATGAGTTTGGTAGCAGAACACAGATGCAGTTGTTCGAGGTCACTTATTCAAATCAAACCCAGGCATCACAGTCCTCCAGGGCCCCTTTTCCCTGCTGACATTCAGAGAGATCTAAGATAGGAAGTGGGGCGGGGGGAGCCCTCACTGAAGAAGCAGACACATAAATCAGTACTTTTCCTGTGTAGTGCCGAGTGGGAGGCTCTGACCAAATCAGCCCAAAATCTTCCTCCCCAAGATGGTCCTACCAAGTTAGTCCTGAGGCTCCTCCATTCCCTAATCGGCCTAAAGAAAGAGAGAAGGGTGGATCTCTTGGTGGAAGCTTTTAGACTCTGAGTGTCTCTCAGTGTGTGTCTCAAGGTTGTGACAGGTCGCTGTGTGGATGATAACCCCCCAGGCTTCCGTGGTGGTCTACGTGTCGCAGATCACACCTCTTCTTTTCCTGGGTTAATACAACCTGTTTTGTGACACGGACACAAGATGAATTCACACTATTTTCTATTTTGCAATCCTGCTGAAGAATATAGGAGGCCTCCTAACTGAAAAGTCATTGGTAGTGCAGTGCAAGGACAGACCTGGTCTCTTCCACCAGACTCCTCGGTTCATAGCCAGGCTCTGTCGCATACTCGCTGTGTGACCTTGGACAACTTACTTAGTGTCACTGTGCCTCAATCTCACTCTGTAAAATGGAGTTAATAGTCTTACTTCATAGGTTGCCTTGAGGATTGATCTATCTATCTATCTATCTACCTACCTACC
>RJWK010040392.1:0-19991 GCA_004363435.1 Platanista minor | reverse complement strand
GCATATCAACAAATTATATAACAGCTTTTCACATATATTTTCTGTATAATCCTATTTATACATCATTACATTTTCTTCATTGATAATGCAGAGGTTAAGTCTCATACGAGCACATGTGAACTTGCATTCAAAATTAGCAAGGAAGGCAGGCAGAGAGGGGAGACTGAGTGTGTGAGTGTATATTTGAGTCTTTAGGAATGTGTTAGTATGTCTGTATATTAAGGTGGAAATTAAATATAGTAATTCCTTTCTTTGGAAGTTTATATTTATCTAAATATCCAAATAGCCAACATCTGGAAGCAAAAAATATTCCCTTGCAATGTATATACTTACTACATTAGATGTTTCTGGTTTTCTGGGATTCTCTTTTTGGAGAGACAGACCTCCAGGGACATGACATTGTCCCTGGGATGCCCTTCTTTCCTTTGTCTGCCTGATGAACTTCAACCATCACAACTCTTTGGACAATTTCTGTACAAACAATGTATACAAGTAGTCTTCCATATTACAGTGCTAACACATTGCAGGAGTTATAATGTTACCATTCAAAATCAGGTACTATTTTTTGTCTAGTTCTGGAATGGTATATAATAGCACAGTAAAAGTTTAATATTAATTATGAGTTTTTATTGACTAAACTAAGTTCTCAATTTCAACTGGATTACTCAGCAGTTTTTAAATCCAAATCATATGTTATGTTCAAATTTGTTTAGGCCTTTAACATTAAATTAAATTACTTACTATTTTAGTATGAGGGAAATACTTTAATTATGGGCCTGAAGCCACTTATATTCACATTAGTTAAAACGTCCTCTTGCTGCTACCAGTTAACAAGCTGTAAGCATTATTAACCACTTCTCCCGGTGATTTCCTTAGCAAAAGCGGAGTTAGAAGCTTGGCATTTGCTTTAGTTTAGATTCAAAAAAACTTTTTTAAGATTATGAACAAAGACTGAAATTCCTTAGAAAAATGTTAAATAAGATATTCATTTTAAATATAAAATATCCAGGTTAACTCAAATAGTTTTTATCAATTATTTCTATACTTTATATGATGCTCTATAAATACTACAGAAATGGTAAATAATAAAATATCTGGCAAAGAGGTTCTCAAGAGCCTATAGCATAGGCTAATAATCTTTGCTAAGTGTGACAAAGATTTTTAGGCTGAAATACAGAAGACTGACAACTGGTCATCTTGGTGAATCTAAGAAAACAATTCTTCAAAAATTACTCAGTCCATAAGAGATTACAGAATACTGAACTGTATTCAATAATTGAAGGTATTCACCTGCAAGGGACCAAGTAAAATATGGTATTTAAATCCCTATTAAACACTACACTTCTAAAATATAAACGTGATTTAGATTGTTCATTTTCCACAGATGAAAGCTAAAATTCTGAATTTTTAATTATTGACTTTCCCCCAATTTTAGCAGTACATATAATACTTATTAAATTTTTAAATGTCAGATTGGTATGCCTGCTTTCAATTGCTGTCTTCTCAACTTTTTCTTATGAAGTAGCTCAAGATAAATGTAGCTCAAAAAAGCTCTCATAATTATCAAGCTATTTTTCCAATGCACATATTATGTATTCAATTACACAGTCAAGTAATTTCACAATTGCTTTCATTTAAAAAATTATTTTCAGTTGATTATTTCTTATGCATTGTAGATTCTGGGAGGAAAGTTACATAAAGCATTTGAAAATAATTCAAAGGTGTATTCAAGTGAATGAGGTTTTTTTTTAAATAGGATACTCTTCCTAGTGACAAAAATCTTTAAAAGAGAATGTATTAATACTTCAATATTTTGAAGATAGCTCAGAAACACAAGTTAAATGCTATTATTTACTTTTCTAAAATGTACAAATGACTCATTTTTATTATCACTCATGCACTGTAATAGTTGGGAGAACAGCAGGTTGCTTGAAGACGCAACAGATATTCTTTGAACACTTCAATAAACAGAATGTAAACATTCACTTTAATAATGTTTCCTTTGTTAATGCAAAACTGAGTGCATTTTTTCCTTGTCTCTGGTTGAGTCATGACTAGCTGAGTAGCAACAGCAGAGCGCTGAAAGAATTTTTCAACAGCAATTTGCTTGTTCTAATTTACTTTTCAAGGTTGATGATCAGGATCATTATGTGACTTGCAGAACTATTTCTATTAACTTGATCCAGTCATTCCTCTTGTTCTCATCATATTCAGTTTCCCTGGCAGCTTTAAGTGAATCAAAAGTGTCACTGGTGCTCCAGTTCTATAGTTTCATATACAAAATGAATTCCTATATCCTTTAGAAACAAATCTGTTATACTCATTGAGAAAGTATGGGTTCTTTGAAATGAATGACTCAGAAACGAAAACTTTGCCTTTTGTTCTTCAAATAGAAATACTCTTTCTGGTTAGTGGACCTACGCAACAATAATACCAAAGCATTATCTGTTCAATCTTAACTTTGTTTAAAGAAATTCTAAGTGGCCTCGTGTTTTGAGCTTGAACACAATCATCACTCATCAACAAGATTAAGAAATAAAACTCATGTAATTTTTAAAATTTACATGATGCATACTGGAAAAGGCTTATTTTATTTCAATGTATAGTATTCTAAAAATGTAATGGGAAATAGTCAAGTTATTCTCCACATTTTCAATAAATTTCAAAATAGCTGAATGTTTTCCCAATCTGCTTTCTGTGAGGGAATGTGTATTACTATAGTTCTAACATTTAAAGAGTGCCAACTAAGTTATTTGGAAAATTCAATGGTATTACATTCTTCACACTAAACAAAACTATAAAACTGGCAAAGAAAAGAAACTCTTACTTCAATCACTGGTAAATTAACAAAGTTAACAATATAAATAAAATGGATCACACTTACCAGGCTTTGCTTCTAAACAGGAAAAATCACAGGGTTTAAAAATATAATCATTAGTTATCTCTTTATATAACCTGCAGAGGGCACTCAAGTCCCTTGAAAGAAAAGGTAAAAAATTTAAGAGGGATAACAATAATTTTTCATTTTTATTTATTAGTAGTGTGTTAACTAAATAACCTTTGTTTTTTCCACAGAAACTATCATTTAAAGAGAAGACATTTAAAGGAAACATAGTTTGATTTTAAATGTTTAATGGAGTATTAAGATATACAAATTTTCATGCCCTACTGGAAAAACAATTCAGCAGGTGGTTTCCACCCCAGGGCATCCGTCAATATGTAAATGCTGTGCATCATATATTAACACCACACTACCATCAGTTACACAGGTTGGCCAAGGCCTGAGAAAAGTCAACCTGGACCTCAAAGTAACCTGCTTACAAAGCAGTAAATTAGTAATACAGATAAGGCATTGCTCCAGGCTATATATAGACAATGTTATCATATCCATAAAACAGTTGAAAAAAACACTAGAGCTAGTTGAAAAGCTTTCAACTCATAAGAGTTTTAACCATTTTATAAGAGTAATCTCAAGAGTTCTTTGGTAATATTCATTTTATGCACCTCTTCATTACTACTTTCTTCCCTGTGTTTGCAGGGAAGACATTTGAATATTTAACTTTAAATATTCTTCTTCCTCTGACATAATGAAATATTTCATAGGGAAACCCACCAAGTTGTACACACTAACATAAAACATTATATAAATACGCACACACATACATCTATGGTTTTTTTTTTTTTTTTTTTTTTTTTGCTGTACGTGGGCCTCTCCCGTTGCGGAGCACAGGCTCAATGGCCATGGCTCACGGGCCCAGCCGCTCTGCGGCGTGTGGGATCTTCCCAGACCGGGGCACGAACCCGTGTCCCCCGCATCGGCAGGCGGACTCTCAACCACTGCGCCACCAGGGAAGCCCCTATGTTTTACATAAATATATTCTTTCTCTGATAGCATATTTCAAAATATATTGCAACACTTTATTAACTAAAAATTTACGTAAAGTTAATTATTAAAAATACTAGTTTCTTAGCAACATGGCCAGGGGATCCTGCCTTCCATCTTTTATTTTTTCTGATCCTCAATTTTACCATGGTTAAGTAACTTGCTATCAAAAGATATTTAGAAACATTTTGGTTACTAAATTCAAACTAGAGATGTTCATTTGGCACAAACATAAGTTAGATATGCATTTATTTGAGTCACTGTTTCAATTTAGAAATTGGATCACAAAAAGTTTGAGCCAAAAAAAGGTATAAGAAAATTATCCAAATACATAACTTGCAAACTGATACTAGAATAGTGAACAATTACAAAGCATTAAAAAATGCTGTATTATAATAATAAAACTAGTCAAGAAACACACCTTACAATTTTATTCTTCAAATATTGTGCAAAATTTCATAGAATGCTTCAAAGTTTAAAGTTATGGAGGAAGGGTACCCAGTTAAAAGGCAGAAAAAGGCAGAAAAAAATAGTAAAATAGTACTGTCGAAAATGGTTATTTTGATAACTTAAAATAATTAGTTTGAAGTATTTTTGTAATGGTACTTTTATGAAAAAAATCTTGATTCATCATGGGAACAAAACAAGCTCTTTTTCAAGAAAGGACAAAGTGAAATAAAGCTTCGAAATCAGAAGTCTTAAGATGAATAATTGTGTATTGCGACATGTTTTCCCAAATTGGATTTCTTTACCACATACCATGACATTTTTTAATGGAGGCGGACGGGGAGAAACTGTGCAGTTGAATAAAATAGAAGCATTTTTCTCAGCGTAAGTTGTAGCTTTGATTTTTGGGTTATCTCAGGGCCAATAAATATACACTCTAGTATATGAAACAAAACTAGAAGATATACTTAAACTGTAGTCGTTTCTTCAAAGCCTATGTTTTCTAAAATCATTGTTAGGCAAAGTAAAAAGAAATGTTTGTTCTATTACATAAGAACTAAACTTCATTTGGTATTCAATTGACTTTCTAACTTAGCAGACAGGACTTTTACATCTTCAAATACTGAAAATAAATTGCATTCTTGGCCCTTGCTTTAAAAGGTTATAGAGAATAAACGCACACCCTGGTAGTGTTCTAGTGATCTCCCTAATCTCAGTTGCACTTTGTCAGAACGAGGTAACTGGTAGTTAAGTGAAATACCCTAGATCAAAGGGGGATTAATCACCAACTGAATCCTTGCTGAATAAACCTGTCATTCAAGAAAATTATTTCCACTGAACTTAGCAGAGGATTGAAGGTATTTGCATAACAGGGACCTACGTACTTCAGCCAGGTTAAAAGGTTCAGAATTCATCCCATGTTTAGCTTTTTGCCTCCTTTTCCTTTCAGCAGCCTGGTACAATGGTTTCTAATCTGATAATACAGCTAACTATCTAAATGATGTCAGAACAGGAAAGTATTGCAAAGTTTGGATGAGGGATGGATCAATTTCACTTTCAGTAACTCCTAAATCTGATTTGTTGGAATTTAAGATGTAATCCTAAAAAAGTCCCTTAAACCTGAGAACTGTTTATTAACATCCCTTTTCTGACCTTTGTCTTAGAAACAACCATTCTGCTGTGGCAGCGGTCCCTGCAGAGACTCTGGATGATAACTCGACCTACCTTCCTCCCAGGGGTGGTGCAGGAGTCCATGAATATCTATAAAGGATTCTGAAATACTATAATAAAAACTAGGAATACTAGTAGTTGTTCTATGTATTAAATTGTGCTTTGAAATATCTTAAACCATACAATGTATATATAAAACCACAATTTTAACTCACTGAAAATATTGAGTTGGTGTGAAAAAATTAATTTTGTAAGACTAATGCTTAATTAAAAATCAAAAAAATAATAATTTAAGAATTCCTGATAAGGCTATTTACTTCAAACCTGATATTTGAATCAATTATTTAAAAAGTAAAAGGTTAAAAATGCCCACCACTGTAAGGGGACTGTCTTACACTGTTAAGGGTACTGCTGACTTTAAAAAGTTTGAGTACATATTCAGAAATGTAACACTTTTTGTACATTTTGGATCTACTGAAGAATAATTACCCATATGATAGACATCAGATTTCATAATCATATTTTGGCACTAAAGGGAATTTAGCAATTTTGCATCTAGCTGTCTGACACCATCCAAACTTTTAACTGGAAAGGTGCTCATATTCAGTGCAAACACACAGCATATTTCAAGTTAAAAAATGCAAAGAATAGTTATCAAAGAAAATGAATAAAATCCATAGCGAGATAATATTTTAGAAAATGATTGAAGTTTTAACCCAAGAAAGGACTCTTAGAGTGTCTTATAGCTTAGAATAAGAACATGTCAATCACGATTAAGCTTCTGGAATCGGAATCCCTTTGAAATGCAGCTGTTTCTTCTTTAATTGTGGCAGCGGACTCTGAAGAAAAGAAAGGTCCAGCCTTAAAGATGAGTAAGGAATACAAAATAGCTCAGGATTAGTTGTGGAGTTCAAAGGTCGCTAATTACACTAAGGAGTTCCCAGACACAGAGAAAACATTAAACAGGTCACCTACCAAACGGGAAACAGACTTTGTCTTCAGAAATTATCCTGAAGTGACAGGTTTCTAGACAAAATCAAAGCATCATAGTGTGCCCAGCTGATCTCAACAGGATGAAAACATGAGTTAGTTTTAGTTCTGTAGCGTTATGTTAGAATGGAATGGCAACAGATGGCATCAGGTTCCCCATTGCCCCTACACTCTTCCAGTACTCCTTAGATTTTCCTCAGGCTTTTAGAAATGTCAGATCAAAGATTCATTGGTTTTTATGATTGCTTATAAAGTTTTGCCTAAGGGGATTATTATACTGAATCTCAGCCTACTCACTAGATAAATGTCTCTTCCCTATTTTAGTATACTTTGCTAAACACTTATACAATCAAGATGTACTCCATTAATATAAGTGAAATGTTAATCTTTCCTTGAGTTTAAGAGAGATCAAAAAACTTAAAGGGAATAATTTTTTTCTTTTTTCATAAGGAAAGTTTTTACTACTGATTATCTATGATTAACCTAGAATAAAGTCCTGGTCTGGAAGTTACTCTATTTTCTTCATTACTTGGGATAATTTTGAACATAGAACATTATGCCATGATAATGCCTTGCAGAAAATGAGTTTATAATGAGTAGGATTGACCTTAATTAAAAAAAATTACATTTCAAATCCTAAATTTCTATGCAATCTCCTTTCAAACTACCATAGCTCTCTTTCAAGAAGTTAGCAGCTTTTTCTAAGCTTTTCCTTAAGAGACTCATAAAAAAAAGAAACCGATATAATTTAATTGAATATTAATCTGTAATGCATATTTTTTTTATAACTCTTCTAATTCTGTTCTGTAAAAAGAAACTTGACATGGAATAAGTTTTGAGGTTCTTGAGATTTCATCTTTTCTTGAATGTTCATTTAAAGTCCAACCTGACAATGAACTACTTTGAAAACAGAATGTGACAAATAATTGTAAAGACAGGTAGAGAATAAAGAGTATGACTGGATGGTTCCTGAAGAAACCCAGAGCATGCCAATAAGGAAGCAAGGGTGACAAATTTAAAGAAAATGTGCTACATGAAACTGAAATAAGATTTAAGTGATACTCTCTACCCATAAAATAGCTTTTGAATTTTTACCTGAATTCATTCATTAAAGAATTATAATAAAACAGGAAAAGACCGATATTATATCTAAATTTATATTTAAAAATTTGGCTGCAGATATTCAGTAATCAGAAAACACTGTGCTCATCTTCTGAAGGTATCCCACCCCTCTTAATATGCTCACTAAACAAAATGTTATTGTGGCAGATTAATAAGCTTGCCTGAAAAGTAACTGCAAAACAGAGATAAACAAAATAGAATTATGCAGATTCTTTATTAGTCAGTAAGATAGTTCTGATTAAAAAGAGGTTACTATTTAAACAATTTTCTTTCATTTTCATCAGCTGTTTTCTCAAGTGATTTACAAAGTTGTTTCTAATGTGGTCTCTGGTATTCTGTAACAACACATTGTACTAGCACTTAGCACTTAGGTTTGGAAGAGCAAATAGTTTTTTATCTTGCACGTCATCTACAATCCATTGGGAGTAGCTGCTTGCAGCTCTGCACTGAGGAGCCTAAGCCCATATCCAGGAAGGCTCAGTGGAGAAAGAGGGCTGTGACTGATTAGCCACGTCTGCCACAGGGGCAGGAAGAAACATGTATGGCAAGGTAACCCAAGACTAGTCTACAATAAGCTGAAAGTGAATCACTATATTTTATGCTCTGAAATCATACTTGAGTAAAATCAAAGGGTAACGAAATTGGATACGTTAGTCTTTAAAATGTTCTTTCAAACTAGATCAGACTAAAAACACTGAACAAGGGCATTTTGTAATTAAATCAATGATTTTCACTCATAGGTTATATGCATACACCATAAAAATAAAAGACTGTGATTTAATTTATGTTACTATTGTATAAATCCCATTTAAACATGAGACAATTACAGTAATAATGATCCATATGTTACTGGAGCAGGAGCTTTAGAATTCCAGATGTAATAGTCAGAAGAAATTAGTTTCCGGTCTAAAAAAAAAATAAGATTATATTATCTTAAAAATTCAATGAGAAAGCAAAGTCATGATATTTAAAATTGTGGAACACAATTATTTCAAGGAAGGCAATACTTTGAGATATCCATTTCAATTCAGTTTTTATCAAGGCATTATTATAACTTTCACCACTTTAAAAATATGGCTTCATTAAATACACGAATAATCCATCTTTTAGCTTATATATGCCAAAATCCCTCATGCCAAATCTGCTAATTTTTTTTTCTCACATCTTCCCTAAATTCTTTTTCCTACAGACCATTACTTCAGCAACAAAAAACATTAAAAATAGTTTTGTTTTGTTTTTGTTTTTGTTTTTGTTTTTGTTTTTTGCGGTACGCGGGCCTCTCACTGTTGTGGCCTCTCCCATTGCGCAGCACAGGCTCCGGACGCGCAGGCTCAGCGGCCACGACTCACCGGCCTAGCTGCGGAGGGCCTAGCCGCTCCGTGGCATGTGGGATCTTCCTGGACTGGGGCATGAACCCGTGTCCCCTGCATTGGCAGGCGGATTCTCAACCACTGTGCCACCAGGGAAGCCCTAAAAATAGTTTTATTGTTTCCCTTCTGTAACCTCTTTACCACAGTTCTGATTCTGATCTTGCTATTCTTTATGCATTCAAAGTTTCAGAGATGGAAATACACACCCAACTTTCTAGTAACGTTTTAAAAAGGTTGCTTCAGTGGTTTCTTATAGTTCTGATCAAATTTAAGGTTTCTGTTTTAAGAGCTTTGGACAAATGAAAACCTCTTTAAAGTTTTCTGATATGTAAAACTGAGATGATAATACTCATTTGGAGCTAGACACGTGTAAGTTCTTATTCCATACATCTCTATTTATCCAATTCTGCCTTTTCTACCTTCTTCATAATGAAAAGGACAGAGGTAGGATGTATTACCTCATTGCCTTTTTTTTGTTGTTTGTTCAGTTTGAGAACATAGTAACATTAAGACAACATAGCATATTGGTTAAGACACTGAGAGGCAACATAGCATATTGGTTAAGTGGTCAGGGTCTAGAGACAGACTGCTTGGATTTGTGTCCAGTTCTGCCATTTACTAGCTATGTGACCCTATTCTCTCTGTTCCGTCAGCATCCTCATCTGTAAAATGGAGATAACAACACTTACGTAGGGTGCTGTAAGGATTAATGAGTTAGCACACATTACATACTCAGAACTGTGCCTGGCACATAGTAAGCAATAAACATCAGCTATTATTATTTAAATTAACATTATTAGCATTATTAAACTATTTTCAGAACTAAGTTGTATATTACGAATATAGATTTTATTGTCAAGATGATGGCAAAATAAAGGTTTTTACATAGTTGCACGAAGTGATAGTTATGCTCTGAAACTAACAGGAGAAGGAAATACAAGATTGGTCATAATTATGCATTTAAAGTGACCTCTTTCATTCATATATTAAGCAGGTGAATTACTGAAACATCCTATTCTGTATTATAATCTCTGAAAATTACTACAATATGTTTAGTTAATATTAATAAGATACAATATTTTAAACATTATCTAAAGAGACAACATATTTCCCATAGACAACCTAAAATACTGGTCTGTTTGCATTTAGACAAAACTGCTGATTTGTCCAAACTAACAACTGTATTGTGCCTTCATTGAAAAAAAAAAAAGCATTATGAAGACTCTTCCATATACATGAATTTCTCTAAAAAGCAACCAAAAAATGATGTAGGAGAAAGCACAGGGATGTATGGAGGGAAAGAATATGGCTTATTCTGGTTATATTACATAGAATTTATTATTGCCATTCACAGGTAATTGCTTAGGATTCAGTAGTTCTGAGTTCTGTAATTCTTTAGAAACTTTCAAGTACAAAGTCTTGTCTTATCCTTCCTAGGGACCCTAACGCTTAGTTTAAGAAATACTTACCTAAATAGCTTTATTCCCCTTAATATATGAGGCAAAAATGTTGCTGCTTATGTTTAGCTAACTCTACCTCATTCTAGCTGCTTTTTTTTTTCTATGCCACATATCTATATTTGATCTGAATTAAATAATTTTGAATTCATCTAAAAATTGTTCTGTTTCCCCTCCCTATATTTCCATTTGTACTATGTGTGTATGTATGTGTATACACACACACACACACACACACACATATTTACACATATTTCTCTTGCCCTCCTTTTGGTAAAACAGGGTACTAAATAATGCTCATTGATTACAACATTTGCTAAAAATATTTAAAATTTTAAGTAATAATCATACTTAACATTTATTGAATCCATCCCACATGCTAAGCATTATGCTAAGTGCGTGGTTGATATGATTTTATTTAAACCTCCTAACAACCCTGAGGTAAATAATACTACTAATTCCGTTTTATATATGAGGAAACTAAATAAGAAGTTCACTAACTTGCCCAAGAGTAAAAGAGTAAATTATAAGCAGAGCAAAGCAAATCCAACTGTAGACTAGAGCCCACCTCTATGTCAATCCTTGCTCATCCAGACCACTTTACAAATAGAAGGCAGAAGGCAATGTACATAAACTGTTACACAGGATGGATTAGGCCAGAATTTTTATAAATCGGTATTATTCTCTGATCTTTTCTGTCACATTTTAATTTTATCTTAGTTAATAATAACATAACACCACTTTAATTACCTTAAGTTAGTCTGAATCTGTACAACTTACATGTACTTATTTTTGGTTTTCCTGATGCAAAAACTTGAACTGAATGCTGATCCGCATAACACCCAGTGAGTGTGTAATCTAAGATCCTAAAATGAAGCTAGAACAAGAAGAGAAATGTACCAAACTAAGGTGATTATTTGGTAAAAATGATGGTTACATTTTTTTTCCCTTGACACAAGTTTCAGAATTTATTTCACAGAGTTCACAAAATAAAAATCACAAATAATACTGTGTGTGTGTGCATGCGAGTGCACATATTCACACATATACACTCACCTTTCCCTTTTGCATTAGGGTCGTTTCTTTGTAAGGCTGCCATTATGAGGTGCTTAACACATACCAGGCCCTTCACTAATATAAACTCTAATCTGCACTGCAAGGTATCCCTATTTTACAAATGAGGGAACTGAGGTTCAGCAATGGAAACACTTAGCATCCCAGTAGGTAAGTAGTAGAGCTGGCATTTGAACTCAGACATGACTGACTACAAAAGCTGGTGCTCCTTCCCGTGTGGTGTTTGGTGCTCTGTATGTTCTCTCCTATCTCTAAGGCTATGTAGTTGTGATAGATTTCAGATCATAATTCTTTTATACACCTTTTAGCAGAACACAATAAAGTAATTACTAAAACAGAAACACCAGTTTACCTGTTTGGAGGGAATGAAACGCTCTACTTAATTTTTCAGAAAACTAAAATTTAACTTTTACGTAACTAACCTTTCTAAAATGTAATGAATGAATGTAAGTTCCTGGATTTAATTGATAATGTGGTGATATCAGTATAAATGCCAATTAATATATTGGGCTATAATAGAGAGGGCCATTAGTACCTTCTCTGAAGGCATAGTGCTGGGCTGTCTCTGAGCCACAATGATATTCACATGAACCATGAAAGGTCTATTCTTACAGAACTCCTGTCTCCTTTTGCAGTGATTCTCATCTTTGCTGCTAAAAGCTTTTGATTTGGCAATATCCTGATAGCTTTTCTATACTTTTTTTCTTCCTTCTCCCTTCCCTGCAAATTTCTCTCTTTTCCTATCTTTCTCCTTTTGATTGTCAAACTAACTGATCATAGGCATAGATGTAATTTTCAGATCTTCTCAGCAATTTTTTCCCTATTGCAACTCAAATTACCTAATAGCAAAGGGCTTTTGCTTGCTTGTTTAGTATAATTCTGGATGCTGGAAGTTATGACAAGGTTGATTTCCACACAACTAGGTATTATAAAAATAAATCTATTCATTGAACACAAGTACGTACTACACGCTTTTGATGCAACTATAACTGGTTAGGTGATGAAAATGAATAGAAGAGTCATAATCCCTACCTTTGAAAAACATATAGTATAGTAACATCTCACATTTTTTTCTGAAAAACATCTGGAAGAGGGAATTTCTATAATAATCATTGAAACAAAGCTCATGGACATAGTTGAAGCGAATAAAGAAGAAATGAATATCACTAGTGTACTTCTGACTTCACTACCATTTCCCCTAGTTGCTTTTGCATACAGGTTTCAATCTCTCTTTGATTTCTTTGATACTACTCTATTTAGGTTTTCCTGCTACCTTTCTGATCACATTTTAACTTTCCCTCATTGATTCTTTTGAACCTTCCTCCTATTTTCTCTTATCTTTTTCTGACCTTATTCATTTCTACTGCCTCAACTATTTCTTCTCCATGGATAACTCCTAGATCCTAAGAACAGTTGAGCTTTCTCTTGAGAATCAAGCTTTAGGTTTTTAGCCACCTACTGGACACCTATACTGGGGTAAGTTGCTATTACCAGCAACATACGTGATATGAAGCTCACTCCCTCCCAACTTTCTCTACATTTCTTCTAAGATACAGAACTATCTTCTAAGTATGTACATCCATTCATCAAATATTTATGTGCTAGGTACTGAACTAGATGTTGGAATAAAACAATGAATGAATGAGATTCACACGGTCTTTGCCCTCCTGGAGCTTCAAGTCTGGTTTAAGTCAGAATTTTTTAATGACATCATCTTTGACTTAAAACTATTTCTTATCTTTCTACTTAATTAGTGAGATTAAAGGCTCTACCTTTATCACAGCTCTATTCCTTTTTCTCCCTTCCTTTCTCTTTCTGTGACACTACACTAGTTCAACATTATTAACTTATTACCTTTCATCTGGAATACTAATATAGCTAAAAAATAGTTTCTTTGTCTCTAGTTTTTTTCTTCACTCACCTTCCTCACATCCATTTCAGATTGATCCTCATAAAGTATCGTTTTCTGAAGGACCACTCCCATACTCAAAAAACGTATAACATTTTCTAACAAAGCAATGAAAGCCAGATTCAAATCCTCTACAGTCCAGACCTAAGTCACTTATTCAGACTTCTGTGTGACTACTGTTTCTAGCACTGGCTCCTAAACATGGCTTGTTATCCTTCATTCCTGTGATTAAGTCATTTCTTCACCTATACAAACGAGAGTCAATCTTCAGGGCTTCATAATGATGCTGACCTGAGCCTCAGCGTTTTGCCTAAACTCCATCTCCACTACAGAAATTTGGTTGCAAGTGCTCAGTCTTTTTTTTTGAAAGACCAAAAGCAGTTAGTCCTGATCAGTTACTGACATGCATCATTGAAAAATCCCTAGAGGGCAAAGACTACATCTTACATTCTTTGTATACAAATCTCAAATGTGACATCTAAGAGCTGTGTAGAACTAGGTTAAGTTGAGGTATTTAGGTTTTACATAATTCTTTCACCTTAAAAACTTTAAAGTATTAAGTGAAATCGAAAATGATTACTAAACAAAAAGAATCTTACTAACATGTAACAGAGGACTTAGACAAAAAGAATAGAACTCCAAAAAAAATAAAAAAGTTAGGAAACATTAAAAATCAATTCGATATATGCAATTTGGAACAAAAGGAAAAGTTTCTAATGTAGTGAGCCATATAAATATATTTACCTTTAAATATGCTGTACATCCAATGCAAATCTGGTCAAATGGCTGCTTTTCATGGCTCTTGGCTCCAAAAGTTACAGTTCCAGAAAGACTAATTTCCATTGATTTTGGGAACTTCTGTCCTAAAAACAGAAATACATCAATCAACTATTATAAATTAAACAGATTCTACAGCAAATGAATGAAAAAAAAATCAACAAAACCTAGTTTACCAATAATCCAGATCAATAAGCTTTTCTCTCGAAATACTTCAAGCTGGCCAAAACTAACTTTGTATTCCACATGTGTGACTGGACCTCTTTAAAAAAGAAATGGACAAAATGGAAAGAAAAAAATAATCATAGATATAACAGTTTTAAGAGATGTTAAGTCAAATCTTGCTACTGTTACTTAATACAAGGACAACATAAAAGCAGATCTGTATTCAAGTTTGCAGAACAGAGTAGAATAAATAATGAATATTATATCTCAGAAAACACAGAAACACAATAAACATTTTTTTGGTGATGCTATACATTTCATTATTAATTCTAAAGATAACTACAAAGTCACGTAAAAGGTATTAATACAGGCACGTAGATTGACGTAACATTAAAACTGTGATTTTACTATATATTTATGCATCCTTTGAAAGGAACTGTTCTGTAGGACAAACTTATAAGTAGAACTGATAAGGAAGTAATCTTATGATATTAATTCACCAGGTTTTCTAGTTGGGCTTGATCTGTATGTTGAGTACAGAGAAATTGCTAGAAATAAAGCCAGTAGTAAAATAAACCCTGAAGAAGCTACACTGGCTGCAGTTTATAATTTAAGAGTAAGTAGTTTAACCAGAAAAATGATGATATTTAAAAATAGAGAGATTATTTTTATGACAATGTTTTGGTTAAGAATCAGCATACATTTGAATAACATAAAATTTTTAGATCTTAAAAATAAGGTAAAAACCAAGACAATTTATTATAGGGCAGTGGGAATGTACTAAAGAAGGCAGAGATCATGGCATTATGTTATTTTATTCCTACCTGTTGTAAAAAGGTATACGAGCTTCACAGAATTCAAAACTATTTTTCACACTTTCATGAAGTTTTAAATTAACTGTAATTTTTAGTTGTACTTCTTCCTCTTTTACTTGATAAAAACCCAAAATTGGTGGCACAGGGACCTGGAAACAAACATAAACACATTTTTATATAATTCTCAGGTTAATGGGTCTAAAATATCAGTGGTGATGGAGAAAAAAGCCTTGCAGTAATATAGTCACTATATACACATATGACTTTAATGACTAATGGGTTACTCCAAGTTATTTTGATAATAGATGATGAAGCTACATTCCTTCTAAGGTCAGGGATTCTTGCATCTCTTTCTATTTCCAGAGGTGAGAAAGGTGCCTTACAGAGGTGTGTGATACATTCTTTTTCCTACTCCTGCTCGTTCAGATTCCCTTCCTCCAGGTTCTCTATGACCTGCAACATAGAACATGCACTAGATATCCTGATCACTGACACCTGCCCACAGTTTCTGCTGCCCTGCTTGTATCTTGACTCCCCAACCCTCCCAGATCAGCAGTAGCTTAATGGGTCATCAATAACTGATTGAAGGGAAACAATCTGAATCTTCTGGTAAATAACTCATGAAAAGTTCTTGTTTGGACCAAAAGTATGGATGATTTGCTTACAACAGAATTCATAAATATGAAGATTAGCAAAGTCCCAACTTCTCCAAGGTTGTTTACCTGAGAAGTGTAGTAGCATAAGTTGAATGACTCTAAAGGTGGAGTGAGTGGAAATTTGTAAGGCCCACTAAATGCAGAATCATCTGCTGCATCAATGCTACTAGAAGTCAGAATGGCAGAGTCGAGAGATGTCACACAAGGATGAACCAGAATATCCTGAAGTGGAGATCCATTGGTGGGGAGACTCAAGCTGATGGTAACATTTGGCATACTTCCTTCTAAATCACACTGCAACACAAAACAAACAGATATTACCAAGATCTTTGAAGAATACATCTTCTGAATGAGGCCTTTCTTAATTTATCTGAGTCACTTTCCAGAAATTAATTCACTTTTCTCTCAAGGTATTATTCTCATTGCTTTCTGTGTTATGGTTAATGATTCTATCATGCTCTCAGACACCCAAGCCAGAGACCAGGAGAGCATTCCTACAGCCCTCTGCTTACCTTTAAAACCCTTAAAAAGCAACTTTTCTTCATTCCTGTTACACTGGTACAGGCCCTTACAATTTCTGTCATAGCCCTCTAAGTGTATCTAGACTTGCTTTCCTCTAATCAATCCATCCTTCATCAATGCTAGAGCTATCTTAATAAAACATAATTCTAATTATATTGTATCCATGTCAAAACCTCTCAATAGTTCCCCCTAAGTTTTGTATTACTTTTAAAGACTTTTGCTGTTTGGTTCCCATCTACCTCTTTAGTCATCTTCTACCCTGCAAGTAATGCTGGAGACACACTGGGGACTGTCAGAGGATCAGAATTATTCTCCCAGCTCCTCTTATCTGTGAGTAAGCCCTCATTCCTATATTAAACACCTTTACTCCCATAAATCTGTAGTGGCTCTTTTTCTGACCCAGCCAGACTGGTACACCTTACTTGTATGTGTGCTGGTAGGGGGTGGGGGGGGATGGTCAGGCTCTTCCTTTATAACTCAAACTTGACATTTACCTCTATTAAAGCACCCAATTACATATAAAGCTTACTGATAAGTTTTGTTTGGTTAGACTTGTACAATATTTTAAGAGTTGGTGGAACTCAATAGGTATAATGCTTAGCTCCAAATGCAAGCAGCTAGTTCCACTATCATATACATAGTCTGCATTATGCATTAACTGCCCACTCTCTAGAGGTGAGAGCAAACATCTGTGCTCCTGTTTGTTTCCTTCCTTAAGCTTTAAGTTTTTGAAAGCAAGAATTATTATATTTTTATTTGTATCTCTAGTGCCCAGTACATTGCTAAGTATAAGAGATACTCCAGGGACTTCCCTGGTGGCGCAGTGGTTAAGAATCCACCTGCCAATGCAGGGGACACAAGTTCGAGCCCTGGTCTGGGAAGGTCCCACATGCCGCAGACCAACTAAGCCCGTGTGGCACAACCACTGAGCCTGCGCTCTAGAGCTACTGAGGCACAACTACTGAAGCCCACAAGCCACGACTACTGAAGCCCACATGCCACAACTACTGAAACCCGCACGCCTAGAGCCCGTGCTCCAGAACGAGAAAAGCCACCGCGACGAGAAGCCTGTGCACCACAACGAAGAGTAGGCCCCGCCCTCTGAAACAAGAGAAAGCCCATGTGCAGCAACAAAGACCCAATACAGCCAGAGACACTCCAATAATGTTTGCTGAATGGATATCTTTTTATAATTCTGAACCATACCTTTGGTTCGCAATTTTAATAGGAAATGTTTTATTTTTTTATCTACCACCTGACATATGTGTGAATTTATGAATATATCTGCTGTATAATGCAAGCATTTAGAGAGCAGGCAGACATTATGAACAGTACCATGTATAATTAGTGACTTATAAAGGTCTTTCAGTGATAGTTAGAATAACGTCAATCCCATTTGATAATAAAAATGCCAAATAACTACTATGAAACTTAAGAACATTTTAGTATTTTCAACTTTAAATCATCTGCTACTTCACTCTCTATATGTGGATAGCAAGAATTAAAGAAAGTTTTATTTTTTGGCCGAAATTTATGGATATAATATATGAACAAATATTAGTAGCAAATAGTATCAAAATTTTAAAATATTCTGTTTATACTTATTAAATTATCCTCTAACACTCTAACATAATTAAAGGAATTAGAGAAACAGCAACCATTATGGATGACCAACAAATTATCTGCTATCTAGGCATCTGAAATACCAGAGCACTAGCCATTCACTATGGGATGAGGACATCCATTCTAGAAGAAATCTGTATACTACCCTTTAAACCAATCTGGCATATGTAGATCTGGACTTTTAATTTGGAATTATAAAACCAGAAGGGACCTAGGTACTTATCTAATTTTAAAAATGAGAAAAGATTGAAAAAATTGTGTAACTCTTCCAAAGAGACAGAGAAATTAGTGGTGGAATGAGGACTAGAACTTCAGTCCACTGGCTTTTGGTTCACCAGGTTTCCTATTAGGATTAAGATAAAATGAAGATAATTATTTCCATTTACAATAGGCTTTATAATAAAACTCCTTTAAATACTTAAAAAATGGTTTGGCTAACAGTTATACTATTTACATACAACCCTAAAGAAACATTTAGTTCATGAGTTTCAGTACACCCTCACTATTTTTATTTGTAGAAAAAAGTTTTTTAAAGATGAAAGTTTCCCATAATGATCATTTGTATTAGACCAAGAATAGGAGCCAATCTAAAATTCCCAGAAGTGATAAACTAGGGTCAGCCTATCAATGAGCTGAGATATTTAAATAGCATATTAATTAGTATTAAATTATATATAACATATTCCCTGTTCATTACTACAGAATGAAAAACAGAGACGGTGAATTTTCCTACTTATATTTTACAGAACTTACAAGAAACGTAGATTCAGCAGCTATAAGAGGTATGAATGACATAATCCATGAACACCTTAATTTTGGAGACATTTATGATAATTATTTCTATTAAAATTAATAACTGGAATGTATTTTTGATCATAATAGAAGTGAGTTTAAAACAGGCACATAAAGTTTTAGGTCACTTTAAGGTCAAAAAGGAAAAAAAAGACCCAATTTGTCTGTCAGGATTCTTCTAATTTTCTACTCTTGAAATCTACTTTTATCTATTGGATTTGCATGTAACTACTCAACATTAATATGATATATAAAAAGTTTATATTAATAGGTGCAGAGAATAAAGGAAGATAACAGAAAAACAAAGACACCTGAGAATATTAATATGCATTTGTAGACATTCTCTTGGAGGGGCTCTATTTTTGATCATTATTGAATGTGGCACTGCTAACTGTTAACTGTACTGCTATTTTCATTGCCTTTTCCTATTACCTAACCTTAAACCACAGAACACTATATTAACCTAGCGACTTGTTTAAATAAAACGTGAGCCCTTGAAAATGGCTTCAGATATTAAGTCAGAGATTTGTCAATTTCACCCCTCTAGGAAAAATGGAAAATAGGTATGGTGACTTTAAAATATTTTCACAAATTCTTTGACACTACTCTTTTCAAAAGATGGAGCCTAATCCCACTCCCCTTGAACGTGGACCAGATGAAGTGACCTGCTTCTGATGAACAGAAAGTGGTAGAAGTGATACTATGTGACCTTTCAGCCTAGGTGATAAAAAGAATAGCTTTCACTTGTGCCTCATGTGGCTGTCTGTCTGTATGATCATTTGATCAAAGGGAAGGCAGTCACCAACTTGTGAAAGCACTCTTAAGCAGCCTGTTGAGAAGTCCACATGGAAAGGAACTGAGGTCTCCTACCAATAATCAGCACCAACTTGCCATGTGACTGAGTCACCTTGCAAGTAGAACTTCCAGCTCCAGTCATACCTTCAGGTGACTATAGCCCCGGCTGAACTCTTTTTGTGTGTGTGTGTGTGTGTGTGTGTTTTGTTTTGTTTTGTTTGTTTGTTTTTTTGCGGTACGCAGGCCTCTCACTGCTGTGGCCTCTCCCGTTGCAGAGCACAGGCTCCAGACGCGCAGGCCCAGCGGCCATGGCTCACGGGCCCAGCCGCTCCGCGGCACGTGGGATCCTCCCGGACCGGGGCACGAACCTGCGCCCCCTGCATCAGCAGGCAGACTCCCAACCACTGCACCACCAGGGAAGCCC
>RJWK010040391.1:0-19993 GCA_004363435.1 Platanista minor | reverse complement strand
TCCCGGACCGGGGCACGAACCCGCGTTCCCTGCATCGGCAGGCGGACTCTCAACCACTGCGCCACCAGGGAAGCTCCAAGAATCCCTACTCCTGTCAGGCACAGTGAATAAAATAATCTCCGGGATCCCAAAGTAATGCTTTATTTTAGGACGCTTCTAAATGTAGAAGTGAAACCTTCCCTGAAACTTGAGGTCTAGAGGTGAAAAACTTAGGACTGCTAGGGCCTTACCTCTTTTCAATTCCAGAACTCAATTTTAGCCACATACCAGAAGTTTCTCCCTACATCTAAAGGGCCTAATTTGAACTTCACAACTAATGCTGAATGTGGCAAAGAGCTTCTCCAGGTCGTCCATTGTGGACCAAGACATTATCAGGGTGAGACTGTATCTCAGTGGGTCCAAAGAAACCAATACTACATAACTTTGTGAAAATTTAACAGTAATACGCTGCTTTCAAGATTGACGTACTGTCTTTTCCCTGACTTCTTAAGATTGCAACTACCCAGGTTTTTTCCTAAATGCATACATTAGCACCCAGAGGCTTCCTTTCTTTTTCTACTCAGGACCAACTGTAACTATCAACTCTCTGGTCAGAGCATGGGCTACGGTGGAAAGAACACTAGCCTCGCCGGCAAAGAACAGGGTCCTAGCCTTGACTGTCAGTGTAAAGCCGCATAACTCTGGGCAGGTCACCACCTTCTTTGCATCTTTCCTGAGTTGTAAAGTGCCAGACCCAACGATTTCGTAGGCTCCTTTCAGTTCTCTATACAACTCTACCAGAGAGCACAGAAAGGGTGGGTGAAGGTATGTAGGATGCCACTGGCTGGCTAGGAAAAGTGTGGAGGACGAACCCTCCAGGCTGTGGATGAGGAAGCCTGTCTGACCTGCGCTGTTTCCTCTCCTGCCAGAGCTCCCACTCTCAGCCACCCTCTCTCCCTCCAACAACTCCCTCCCCAACCCAAGGTCACCTGGGATCCTCCGTCTGAAGCAATACCTAACAGAGTGTCCTGCAAACAGATATCACTAACTTTTGCTGGCTTCATTTGAAGCTTTTAACAAAGTACAATGATTGTAACACCCCAATCCAACTCAACAAAGAAACATAAACATAATGAAACGATGTTTCTAATAATGCCTAGCACTCATCAACACAGTAACAGATCTCTGGCTTTTTTTTTTTTTTTCGTCCCACGCGTGGCTTGTGGGATCATAGTTCCCCAACCAGGGATCCAACAGGTGCCCCCTGCAGTAGAAGCATGGAGTCCTAACCACTGGACCGCCAGGGAATTCCCTACACATCTCTTTTTTATGAGAACAATTTTAACAAAGCAGACACGTTCTTTTTTCTTACCCTTTATAAGGTACCACTAATGACCCCTCTTAAGTTCTTTTGAGCCAGGTCCCCATTCACAAAGCATAGATATAAACAGAGGGAAGACTTCAACCAACCCACTTCTACTCTTTGGATTAACTTCTCAAGATGCTCAGGACTAAAGCAAATTATTTACTTTGTTTAATGCCATTTTCATCCATCCCACAGATCAAGTTTGACTGCCCTGCTGGCAGAAAACACTTCATAAGAGGTACATCTTCATGACCACTCTGAAGCAGCATTCCTCGAGTCACTACCATATTGTCTTTTTATTCTCTTCACAGCTATTATCACCTCCAGACACTCTTACTTTACTGTCTACAATCCCTCTCCAGAGCAGGCTCCTTCTCTATCTTGCTCACCACTGCATCTCCCATGTTTAGAACAGTGCCTACAAAAGCCTGTTAATGAAAGTCAGAACACAGAGGACCTTAATCCATGTTTACGGACGTGATGTTCAAACATGGCAACCACCTTCCAATCAGGATGATATTCAAGTATTCCAATGAACTTCCACCCTTTCCCACAGAACAGCTTACATATGCAGACTGCAACAAGGATATTTTCCCCTGTAGCTAATGTTTTTTCTTTCTTCCCCACAATGAAGCATCAGATAACAAGCCACAGATACACCAATAAGTCACTTTATAGTTCTTCTTCCTGCTGGGTCCTGCACATTACGTACAAAGCAAACACAGCTCTAATGCAGAAAGTACTGATTGTGTTTGCTGCCAAGAGAATCTTTCCATCCATACTGCATGTACCATAGGTATTAAGAGAACTTTCAAGGCTACCTAATAACATAAAAAAACTATTCAGTCTAAGTGCAATGTGACCAAAGTCTTGATTTCACTATATTTCAAATGTATGATTTTTATGTACAGTATTGCTCCAACATAAATAGGGTTTTATTGTTTTGCTTTGTTTTGTTACTCTTACCTCCACAAAAAGAAAATGAAGGCAGCCGAGTCAGAAGCCCCAGACAGATCTAACGAACACTAAGGTGCCTTGAACATAAGCCCCCATGAGGAAGAGAGCTTAAGGCATACTGGGGAAAGGGTTGTCTTTTGTAAATATATCTTTTGGGTCCCATCTGGTCAAACTGAGAGCAGGCACCAGATAATGATCCCTGTGCGTTGTAAACCAGTAGTAACACAGACAGGAAGAGAGATAGCCCCTTACATATCGTATCACTCTTTGATATGATATAAGAAGTTTTCAGCTCAAGATAGAACGACAGAATTGGGTATGAAAGAGAAATTTTTAGATTAAATCTCAGGTGCACTGGCAAAACTGGCCAGGTACGGGGAAAGTGAAATTTTAGAAAACTCCCAGGGGTCACTAAACTAAATGGCACAGTCACAAGAACCATCCTTTCTAGTGTTTTGCCCAAGTCCAGATTTCAGATTCATTATAACTTAAAAAAAAAAAAGAAGGGGGACACAGCAGGAAATTTGTATTCCAAAGCCAACCTACCACTGGCTGATTTGTGTCCTGAGCTGGCAGTGAGCTACAAAAGACCTAGTAAAGACTCTGGAGCCAAGGTGAGGACGATCACAATCAAACCCTGACTCTCATTAGCTCTATGACCTCTCAGGAAAAGGAGAGGTGATATATCTCTCAGGTCTGCTGGGTGGATTTTGCAAGAGAAGTTAAAATACCTCAGACAGAACCTAGCATTCTGAGGTGTTTCTGGTTTTGTTTTTTAAAGCGAATGTTAGCATCCTTTCCTCTCTTTCTGAAGAGAAGGTTGAACTCACCAGAAGTCCAAATCTAATTTCTTGGTCTACATTCATTACATTTTATGAAGGTTTAAAAAAAAAAAAAAAAAAGGTTGCAGAACCTAAAACCCACATCTCCTGACATCTTACCACCTTGGCAACCTTATCTCACATACATAAACACAAACAAACTTTTACCTCTATAAGAGTTTTACAACTTTTCCCTCATAAGTTACAACAAAAATGTAAATTAATGTGTGGTAACTGTTTCCAATTTAAGTAACTATAAGGTTTTAAAAAAGCCACACAAAACACAAGGTCATAATTCAAATACCAACATAGAATAAATTGTTTAGTTTTGGAAATTCCAAATAATCAATCTTTATAGCCATATAAAAGTGTCTACCTATGTGACAGGCCTGATATTAACATACAAGAAAAAGTCTATCAAGGTGTCTCCAAAGTCAGCATTATGAGCATACCTCCCAATGCTGTGACCCTTTTTGAAACTGTTTGCACTGAATGAATAAAAAAGAGGTCCAAGAAAGACATATTACACCACATTAGGCACATGTCCTTCAAGCATCCCAGTACTAGAAATTTAAGACAAGCAAGACCAACATCTGAGGTTGGTCCAGAAGGACTAACCAGTCAAAGGCATGGCCTAAGGCCCTCACACACCATAAAAATCAGTGAAACTGACTGGGGTTCTTCAGCATCTGAGAGGAAACGTCCAGCTCCCATTAAGGAATAAATTGGGGATGGGGATGCAAATAATTAGTGCACCCTGAGGTGACAGTTAACTCCACTAGCACACCACTTCACAGGTGATATTATGGAATTCCACTTTATCCCTACTCTGAGAATACTAAAGCCGGAAATTTCAAAAGTTAGCCAAACACCAAATAGCCCTTGAAAGAACTTTAAATAAGATCCCTTCACAGTACCCCGCAGAGAAAGATCTTGGAACTCCTAGGAGCCAACCAACACACACAGACCCAAACACATATTAGCCACAACTCCAAGTAGTCAGATATTCTCTGAAAAACCTTTTTCCTGATAACTCCTTCTTGCAAAGAGAAAAAATACAGCATAGGCTAGAATATTTCTGAGAAGCACAGACCAGTATCTGGGATTTGAGGAAAAACTGCACCCCGACCAAGTCTTACACTCGTTGGAGAAGGAACAGGCTGAAAACTAAAGTGAGACAGGCTTTTAAAAGCCAGATAAGGGACAGCCTTCACTTCTCAGGAAGTCGCCTGTGACTAAAACAAAAGCACAAGATAGGGGCGGGGGGTGGGGTGGGGGGCCTACCTAAAACCCCTGTAATGTTTGACCTGAAGGAGAATCTTCACTGAATGGATGAAAAAACTGGAGCCTTGGGGGAGGTAGGTAACTTGGCCAGGGTTAGTTTATTTGGTGGTAAAGCTGGAAGTAGATTCCTGGACCTCCAAGTCGAACTTCAGCGCAGTTTCTCACTTCACCAAGCTGCCTCCCCATTTAAGACGTTTTATAAAACTCCTCACTGAGGCAGTTAACATAAGGATCCAATTATCATTCAAAGATCTGTCTGTTAGATAATAGCTCGAAAATTCCATCCATTTTACAGCATTTATCAGAGTCGTCTAATCTTCGAGGGGGGAAAAAAAGCAAAGAGGAAAGTGGGGAAAAAAAAATCCCAATTTCGATCTGTCCCCTAAGGGCAAACTAAAGGGTTGGAGACAGTGCTAGTATCCACAACCACAAAAACAGGCAATAATCCCCACCCACGGGCCCAGGAAGGCAGCCCCTCCTCTGCACCGCCCGCCCCCCGCAACTCAGTAAATTCCACTCCTATCCAGGCGCACGGGAGATGCTCCACCTCCCGCCGCTGACGGAGCGGGCTGGGCCGCATCGGCCACTCTCCTTCCACCACCACCACTTTCCCCCACCCCAAAAAGAACCAGAAGCCTAGAGCACCACCGGGCCCCCCAAAGAGCGTTCGCTCGCACACGGGGACCACCGGATCAAACACCCCGCCCTGCTCACCGCGGCGGGGGAGGGGGACAAAACCCCACGCAGGAAGTGTGTCCCGCGCTCCACTCCCCGCCCCCAGGGCCGGGACCTTGCGCCCTGCCAGCCGGTACCTGCCCTCCGCCCCAATAGGCGAGAAGCAGCCGCGTCCACATGGCTTCAGGTGTTCACATGGCAATAAACGGACCCCCGGCCCTCCCGCGGCAGGGGCGCGCTCCGGCGCCCCAGCTCCGCTCCCGCCCGCTAGCCCGCCCGGCCCCTCCCCAAGCCCGGCCCTCAACCCGCCCGCCTCGCCCCCAGCGAAGCGGCGAGAGCCGCGGGATACCCGGGGCTGCCAGGGACTCCGGGGCGGGCAGCGCTGACCCCGCCGACCCCCAGGCGCCGCCCGCTCACATCCGCCGCCTTTGCACCCGAGGCCGCGACGAGCAGGTACCTGCCCCCGGCACCCTCAGGCCAGGACGGGTGCCCAAGCCCGGCCAGACTCCCAGGCCGGCCCGAGACCCCTCAGCGCCCTGATGCCAGGCCGGACCCTTTCCCCTCAACACCCCGAGGCCAGGGCAGGCCGCTCCTCTCTGCAATCCCGCGTCAGGCCGGGCAGGGACAGTCGCCTCAGCAACCCGAGTCCCGGCCTCGGAGTCCTGGGGCTCAGCACACCCAGGTCGGGCCGGGCAAAGACCTCTGCCCCCAGCCCCAGAGGCCAGACACCCGGCCTGGCCCTAGCTCCTCAACCCTGACCTCTGCCCCTCCCCCTCAGGCCCGGGCAGCGGTTACCTGTGGGAGCCCCCCGCCCGGTCCCTCGGCCTCGGCCGGGGGCGGGAGGGGAGGGAGCGGCGGCGGACGGCGCTGCGCGGGGTGGGGGTGGGGGTGGGGGAGCCTCCGCCGCCTCCAGCTCGGGCGCCGGGGCCGGCGGCGGGGCGGGCCGGGGCCGCGGCCCCTGGAGGCTCGCTCCGGCCCGCGCGCTCGCTCCCCGGTCAGGCGCGCCTCAGGGCGGGCTCTCCTGGCGGAGGCCGCGGCCGCCTCGCAGGGGCCGAAAGCGGCTCGGCTCGGGGTTTTTTCTCTCCATTCTCCCAACACACAGGAAATAACAGAGCGTCAGGTGACGGTTCGCGGCCAATCGAGAAGCTCTGGGCCGCGGCGCGCGGGCGGGCGGGAGGGCGCGCGGCGGGGGCGGGGCGGCAGGGGGCGGGGCCGGCGGGCGCGCGCGTGCCCACCCGCGTGCGGCGGCGCCGAGGCCTGTGCGCGCCGGGCCGCAGGAGATATCCGCTTCGTGGCCGGGGTCGCGCGGGTGTCCCCTCGACGGCAGTGGGGTGCGTCGCGCGCGTCTCGCCGCTCGATCAGTGCCATCTTGGCCCGCAGCTCCCGGCCGTCCTGGGAGTGGCCGCGAGCCAACTTTCTGGGGAGTTGGTGGCCCGGAATCTCTCCTTGGGATTTCTGGAGTTCCCTGGAGCCGCCAAAGCCAGGATCGCGTCTCTGTCAGCCCTGGGCAGCCCGCGGGCGAGCGCCCACTCTCCTCCCCGTAACCCGCTTAGTGGTGCTAGCTCCTGCCCGCCTAGCGCCCACCCGGCCCTCAGGCCTAGTGCCCTCAACGCCTCCGCCCCTTGGCGCCCCGTGTCTTTGGATGAATGACTTGGGCCCTCTTGGGACTCCGTTTCCTCCGCAACACAAGCAAGGAGTGGGGAGGCCCACCAACCTCACATGTAAACTAGATGCTCACCAAACGCCAGCCGCCTTCGCGTGAGGCGGCATTAAAATAAAAGGCTGCCATGCCTGGCTGACTGGACCCAGGGTCCAGAATTAATTTGGAGATAAGGTGTAGGATTTGCGGTGTCAAGGCCTCGGGCCGTTCCCAGCCTTCTTTTGCAAATCTCATGCATGTTTTATGGTGCAAAGGAATGGTTGACATTTTTTTTTTCTTTTTAAGAAAATCTCGGTTGTAAAACAACCAGAGATGTTTGTGCCGCCTGACCCACTGCTATCAAAAGTGAGAAGACCAGTGAGGCTAGCTTGTGCTTGGAGTGTTTGTGATCCTCCCTCTGGCTCACCCAGAGACCTGGCCAAATTATCTCCCCACTCCGGGCCTCAGTTTCCCTTTGGTATAATGGGAAGGAGAAGAGTGTGGACTGGATGTCCCTAACGTTGACTAAAATTGCTGATTCTAAATTAGACCCCATCTGCCCTAGATGTTAAGGGAGTATGTGGCTTCCTTTCCTCAAGCAACCCAACTTGAAAGTAAATTGGAATTGGAAGAAGAGGGTAGCAGGTGGAGGCTGATAGGAACCAGGTGTGGCCTGGGGGCCCAGTTTCAGTATATCTGAGGTCCAAAGCTCCCCAGGGCCTGGCTCTACCCTTTCACCTCTCACCCCACCTAGACAGAGACATTAACACTTTGCCTTGCCTTGGGCCACGCAGAGAGGGTCCTGGCTGTGGCAGCACCTGCCCCCAGCAAAGGGATCTAAGGTAGGGCCTGAGTTGGTTCTGGCACCCCATGAGGATGTGGCCGGGGAAGGCAGTGATTCCTCCTGGCTTCTGTCCAATCACACAAAGTGGGGGCCCGCTCCAATGTGGGTCAGGGCTATTCTTGGAGACTTGATTCCCCAGCACCTCCTGCATGCCAGGCAGGGTGCCGGTCTCTTCTGGGGCAGAGCTGAACAGGCCGCCAAGCCCTGCCCTCTGGCTGTTCCCATTGTTCTATGAGTTTCATTTTCAAATTCTTTGGCACCAAGACTCAAAAGGCCAGTGCTGGCTTCTGCTTGAGTCAGAGCCACAGAGGGAAAGAGGGAACTCTCAGCACAGACCCATGTTTTCTGGACAAACACAGAAAGATGCATGAGAGCTTCCACTTGGTGTTGGGAGCACCCTCAATTTCTTGAGAGACTTAATGAAGAAAAGGGAAGCCCATTTCCTTAGAGTCTCCTGCCCCATCGTTCTTCCCTTCCTTTCCCGTCTTCCTCAGCTCATTCGGGTCTCAGACTCGGGGACCAGAACGTGGAATGGATGGTGACAAGCCATGCAAAGCCTCATGCAGAAGGGAAGGAATGCAGACAGATAACTGAAGTCCAGGCTCTAGTTTGTTCCTGCCTCCTGTCCTGAGACTGACCCTACAGCCCCCTCCCCACCCCTTTGGACGCTGCCAGAACAATGGCTAGTCAACCTCCAACTGGAAACTTCCCCAGTCCTAGGACCAGGCCAGCCTGGACCTCTTCACCCCTAACAGCCACTTTCCCTTTCAGTACCATTTGGAAAAAGAACATGTGTGGGCATCATGACCAACAGATAGCTTTGAGTTACGCTTGGGCTGTGTGGCCCTGGACTAGTCACTTCACCTATCTGAACCTTGGTTTCCTCAGCTGTAAAATGGGGATAATATGACCTCACTCATAAGGTATTATGGGAATCTAAAGAGAAATGCATAAAAAATCCAGTACGTTACCAGGCACACATTAGCAATGGCTACAGTTCTATGATGTAGACATACAAGCAGACTGAGGTTCAGAGAGGTTAAGTCACTGCTCAAGATCCCATAGTGGCCAGAGCACAATAACTGGGAGCTCCCTCCTCTTTGATCACATTAGTGTCTTCTGTTGTTCTCTCACTGTCTCATCTGTGAGAATGCTGTTTTTCTTTTTTTTTTTTGAATTTTACCATTTTATTTTTTAATACAGCAGGTTCTTATTAGTTATCCATTTTATACACATTAGTGTATATATGTCAATCCCAAGAGAGTCCTGTTTTTCCTACCACAGTTTAAGGAAAGGACAGTAGATTAGTTGGGGGGTTTCTTGTTTTTGATTCTCTCTCTCTTCTAGCCCAGTCCACTCCAAAAAAAAAATATTGAACTGAATCAGTGTTTTCAATTCCAGAAGCAAAATTAATCCTTTCCCTCCTCCTCCAGCTCCGAGATGGCTTTTGGAAACCCTGTGCCACTCCCTGTATTACAAACTCTGCCCTCCTCCAGGTGCCTGGGCCACTCCGGGATTACAAATGGAGCCTTCTGCCTCTAGGTCACTGATTCCGCTACCATCTGTCAGCATGGATGGATTGAGGAGACTGGCCCTGCTCGGCAGATCAGTGACTCGTGCGAAGTGAGCTGGGCTGTCGGTGCCTTCAGCGGCAGGCGGATGTCCTTCCTCTCACTCGCTGGCTCTCTTGAGCACAAGTACCGCCCTCACCTTTATCCTTCAGTGGCCCCAGCTCTCCTTCCTCTTGGGAGGGGCCTCCTGCTAACTCTAGCGTGCCAAGAGGGAGGCCTCCTGGAACTCAGTGCTCACAGTCCTCCAGGAGACAACTTACCAAAAGAAGCCTCTGCTTAACAGAGTGGGGAACCCCCCAAAGCGACCGGCAGAGCCTGTCCCAAGCCAGGCACTTTTCCCACGCAAAGCACAAACAGAAGGGTGGCCTTCATTCCACACAGAGCACCTGCTGTGTGCTGGGCTGTAAACCCTGATGGAGGGAATGCAAGGCCTCAGAATAAGTCTTTCTGGGGCAAGGGCAGGGCAGGCTCTAAGGCTAAGGGGGTGGGGAAGTCTCCAAATAGAGAGTCCGGGAATACCAAGCCTTAGCCACGTGGGGACAGCCACTGCAGGTCCCAGGAGGGCTGTGTGCAGCACAGGGCTAGGGGAACGAGAGATGAGGCTGCAGAGGTGGGCAGGGGTGGGGTCCTACAGGGCCTTGTATCTGTGACCCACTTGGCATGAACTGGTTCCACAGGGTCTCACAGTGACCTCTGCTCAGGAGATTTGCCCCTCAACCCTGCCTTCCACCTCATTCCTCCAGGGCCCAAGTTGTGGCTCCCTCCTCCTCAGCTCTCACTGATCACACTGGGCTGTCTGTGCCTGTGTCTGCCTCTCCCACAGGACCGTAAGCATTCACAGGGCAGACACCTCTGCTTCCCTCAGGTCTCTGGCATCCTCTGCAGGGTAAGGCACCATAACCATAAAAATGCTAACATTAATAATGACGATAGGGCTTCCCTGGTGGCGCAGTGGTTGAGAGTCCGCCTGCCGATGCAGGGGAGGTTCGTGCCCCGGTCCGGGAAGATCCCACATGCCGCGGAGCGGCTGGGCCCGTGATCCATGGCCGCTGAGCCTGCGCGTCCGGAGCCTGTGCTCCGCAACGGGAGAGGCCACAGCAGCGAGAGGCCCGCGTACCGCAAAAAAAAAAAAAAAATGACAATGACTATACAGCCCAGAGGAATCCAAGCTTACTGGGAACAGGCACTGTGTGTCTGTAGCGACATGATGAGGTTGGTATTGTTCTCATCCCCACTTTACAAACGGGACGACTAAGGGGCAGAGAGTTGAACAACTTGTCCCAAGTCACACAGCATGGAAGAGGCCAAGCTGGGATTTGAACCCAGGCCTTTAGAGGTTGCACTCTTAACCACCAAGTTTCTCAGCACTGGGGTAAACACTGGAAAGATGGATGGACACAGTTGGTGGGTCCCAAAGTTTGCAGGCGGATAGGGAAACAGACTTGAGGGGACAGCAGGGTTGGCACCAGTCTCTCCCCACAGGTAACACTGTAAAGCCCTGGAGACTGGGCAGTTTGCAGGCGTTGGACCCTCAGACCCCATGCCTGGAAGACCCAGGCCTAATCGACAAGCAGCAGGAGCCGTGCATCAGCACACTCGGGACACTGGAGGAGATGCAGCTGAGCAACGGGAGGCCCCTGCTGCCTGGCCTCACAGAAGATCACCCTTCAGCCCACTCAACACTCCTGCCACTAGTGCCTCAAGTCTCCCTGGGAAGTCCCTGGCACGGTGGCCCAGCACAGGTCACGGAGCTGGGGGTGTAGCCTGGTCTCACTGATCTGTGTCCTTTAGCAAATCATCCAATGGCTCTGAGCCTCAATTTCTTCATCTGGAAATTGGAATGTGTGGGAGGAGGGGCCGAGTGGTCTGCCTGCCTCCAGGAGGTCGGGTCCCTTACCTGGCTGACCTCATTCACTGCTCCCAACAACAGTGGGAGGCAGGGATTGTCATCTTCATTGTGCAGAGCAGGAAATGGACACACAGAGAGGTTAAGAGACTTGCCAGAGGTCACACAGCTAGCAAGCAGCAGAGCTGGTTTGAACTCAGCCTTCTGGCCCCCGAGCCCCCACTGAGTCACTTACAGCACTGCAGAGTGTTAAAGTGAAGATGGAATGATCTAACAATAGCAGTGACAAAGCCATGTTTAAGCACTTCACCTGCTCTAACTTGCTTAATCCTTACAACAGCTCTCCGAGGTGGGTACTATTATTACCTCATTCTGCAGATGAGGAAACTGAGTCACCAAACAGCTAGGCAGAGTTGGAATCTGAAACCAGGCAGGTCAGGCTGCAGAGCCCCTGCATCGCTTTATCACAAGAGAACAATAGGGAGGCTCCTTTCCATTGGGATTATTTCTGCTTGAAAGCTCAAGACTTTTAGCCCCATCACTGTTGGGCTCCACGGGAAGGCAGTGCTGCATGCTGAGGCATGCTGGGAAAAGACTTTGTTCCATCCTGCTTTGTTGACATGCTCTTCATTTTAAGCCTGAAACCCCAGCTTCCTGTGAAGAATTCAAACCGTGGAGAAAAATGTGGCCATAATACAGCCACTTCTTCCTGCGCCTCCAGTGTTCCCTGAGCTTGGGGCTCCGTGTGTGTCCTCACACTTAACCTTCACAACACCCAAGGAGCCCCCGCTAAACAGCTAAAGAAACTAAAGCCCAGAATTGCTAACAAGATGCCCAAAGGCACACAGCTGCTAAGCAGTAGATCTGAGACTTGTCCCCAGGTCCTTCTTGAGAATCCTGGCTCTTCTGACCACAACAGCTGCACCCCCATGGGGTGTGCGGAGGTGGGTCTTGTTTGCTGGGCTTTGAGGGAAACGCTGCTGCTCATCTTCTGCCACAGGCTGGTCCCTCAGTGTCACAATTCCTGGGCCACAGGGAAAGCACCAGGACACAGGTGTGAGAAGTGTGGCCATCAATGTCCCCTCCACTCCATCTCTCCCTCCAGTGATTCAAGAATGGCTCCCCTGCCACCAAGGTGATTGTCTTCTGGAAGCAGTCATGCCCTGTGAGGTTCCTCATCACTGCCCTGCATCTCCCCGGGAGCTCACAGGATAACTCCAAGGCACATGTGTGATTCCGGGGAAACAGAAAGCAGCAGAGTCAATGGCTTCTCCAACTCCCAACTGGTCTTGTTGATTGCAGCCTCTTTACCCGGCCCACCCATCCCTGCCGCAAACTCATTACAGTTTCCAGAAGCCAGCTTTGCCCCTACTACCCCTGGCTCAAAGGTTGTTGGTGGGCCCCAAGGAGCTTCAGAATTCAAGTAAATTCTCATCCACCTGGAACACAAAGCCCTCGCCTGGCCCCAGCCACCTCTCCAAGCTTCTCTCACACATCCCTTTCTGCTTCTTTGCCAAACCAAATGGGTTGTGTCCCTACCATGTGCCTGTCTGCTACCTGAAGCAGGAAGCCTTTCTCTCTTCCCTACAGAGTGAAATTATACCCTCTTTCAAGTCTTACTCAAATGCTACCGCCTCCACGAAGCCTTACCTTAATACTCATCATAAATTCACTCCACAAACATTGATTGAGCCCCTACCATATGCCAGGCATTGAGCCCAAGAGTCCCTGTTATCATGGCGCTTACAGTGCCATAGGACAGTTAGAGCAAAGAAATGATCACGTAAATAATCATTTGGTAACAGCCATGAAACACATTAGTAAGAAAGTGGGCAGGTGCACAGAGGGTGTATAATGGGACCCTGGGTCTTGGGGATCCAGGACATTTGAGCTGAGACCTGAAGGACAGATAGGAAGTTGCCATGTGATGTGGTTGGAAGAGAGCTCCAGGCAGTGGGCACAGCACACGCAAAAGCCCTAAAGTAGGAGGGAGCGAGTAGATTTCCAGGAATGGAAAGGAGACCAGTGCGATTTCAATGAAATGAGTAAGCTGGAGATGCAGTTGGAGCGAGACAGTGCAGACCACGAAAGGCTTGGGGACTTTATCCCAAAGGCAAAAGGGGAAACCTCTGAAGGATTCTGAGCAGAGAAAATAGTCAATGTTCATTTATAAATGATCCTGCCCCGTGGCTGAGTGTCTCCTGAAAAGCCTAGGCTTTGCATCCAGCCACCCCTGAACCTTGGCTGTCTGGTTGTTTGGGGGTGAAATTTTCAAACCCCTCCTCCTGGACTGAGCTCTCGAGGGCAGGGCTGACCTCCGGTTCTCCCGCATCATCCTCAGCACGTGGAGCTGCTCCAAAAACATATGTGGAACGAACCAACAGATAAGACAAGACACTTACCAGCATTTCCCCCGGAAGAGGCCAGGCTGCCTGGGGGGCCTTCCACGTTCTCTGGAAATCACAAAATTCAAGGGTTTTAGTGAGGTCACTACTCAGGGAGCCCTTGATAGTAGAGCCGGCATCCCATGGATGCCCGCGCCCAGGGCCAGCATGACACCGCACAGGCATCTGCCCGTGACGGTGTCCTGAATGACCAGAAACAGAACCAAAAGATCCCAACAGCTGTTAAGGTGCTTTCGAGTTTACAAAGCACATTTCACAAGCAGCCTCACACAGGGTCAACCCTCTCGGGTGGATACAGTTGCTGCCCTGTTTTACAGATGAGGAAACTGAGGCCCAGACAAGGGAGGGTCTCTGGCAAGTCATCTCAAAGCCAAGATTAGAACCTGACAACAGTTCAGGCTACTTATGGCTCCCATGGGGTTAAGAGAGCTTTCTGGAAATTTCTTTTAAAAATGTTTTAAAGTGACATATTTCATCAGGATGTCTGTCAGCCAGCAGTGGGAGCCAACACACCAATTCTCACAGGCCATTCCCCCTGCATGTCAAATCTGCACACTCAGCCCCAGGCCCTGAGGCTGGTGGCTTAGCCCAGGGCACGGGAGGGGCCTGAGTGATGAATCCTTGGCTCCTTGGGCTTGGTGCTGGCACAAAGCAGGTGCTCAGGAGTCTCTGAGTGTTCTCCAGGGGAACCTGAGCTGATTTGAGGGATAACAATAGAGAACACTCCTACGGCACTCACTCACGTGTGCCAGGAACCATGCTAAGTGAGTTACCCGCATTAACTCAGGTCACCCTCACAACAAGGCTATGAGGTGAGTAGGCCAATTATCCCTATTTATATGTGTGGAGACTGAGGCTCAGAGCAGTAGCTAATTAGCCTGGGATCACACAGCCAGTGAGTGGCAGAGCTGGGATTTGAACCCTTTAAGCAACCCCATGCCCTGGCTGAGTGAAGGTGGGCAGAAACCTGTGCATCCTCAGGGCTATGACCATGTGGGGTGCCCCTCCTGCACACACTTGATGACCGCTATTCCCATTCCCCATATATCCTGTGTGGGCGAGCAGTGACAAGCTGACATGGTAACTACCTCATCTCCCTAGCCTCCCCTGCCCTCACCCCATGGTCTCTGGGCTCCCTTTACCTGTTCTGCCACCTATGGGCTCCCGCCCCAGCTCCTTTTTGGTAGTAGCTGGGGTGTACAAAAGAAAGGGAGGGCAGAGAGCAATGCTACCTTGAGAAGGCTCTGTAAGCTCTGGAGCCTCAGCTTTTTCACCTGCAGAATGGGGACATTAACATCGCCCGCCACGGAGGGCTGCATCCACACAAGTGCTTAATCCATGACCTCACACCTAAGTGCTGGTTCCAATTATTCTGGCCTCAGATACCCCTTGAGGGGGAATCACTCGTCCCGTGAGCAGGCAGGCTCAGGGAAATACGGTGCCCACGGTCACCCAGCATCGATCACCCAGCACAGCACAGTGGAACAAGGAATGAGCGGTCTGTCTGACCCTGAAGCATGAGTGGAGGAGAGGAGGGAGGGTAAATGAAACGTTTGGGTCTTCCACGCAACTCAGCGTCACACCGCCAGGTGTGGGCTGGATTTGGCTCCCGAGTCCTGTATCCACCCACTCCCAAGGCTCTCCCCAAATGGTGCACATCGAGTGGTGTTGGGGGAGTCCTGTGCACTCCTGGGAGCCACTATCTTGCTGGACCCTCTTGGCCCCCTTCCCCAGCCCAGGTGAGGTGTGCTGGTGGGGACAGGAGGAGCAGTGGGAAGGCCAGACATCGAAGTTGTTCAACTGTGGGCTGACTGCAGAATAAAAGGGAAGAAAGCATCCTTTCTGGAAAAAATCAATGGACAGATGTGACCACCCAAGTCACACAACCTACATGGAAGCCATCCAGGAAAATCAAAGTGATGAGAGAATTGCCATCCCTTACAGCAGCTGAGAGAGGTGAGCGAGCCCAATCCCCCATCAGACAGATAGGAAAACTGAGGCCCAGGGTGGAGCCGTGACTGGTCCAGGGCCCCACGGTATGTCTGAGGCTCTGCCACATGTGAGGGGTGTCCAGTCCCAGGTGGCCCATTTGCAGTGGTGGGCGGGCGCTTGTGGTCCTCATGCCTCACAGTCCAGCCGTCATCCAATTCCCTCTGGTCTTGCCCACATTACCAAGGGTGTCCGTTTAGCCTCGCGCAGAAAACACCAAATCTCTGAGGCTCTTCCCCTGCATGCTTTTGGCTTCTGGGATGCCCTACTCCCCACCCCCCCACCCTCACATGTTAGGCAGAGTAAGGGGAGACTATATTCAATAAGCTACTACGTAGTTGTGCAATTAGAACAGAGCCTGCCTGACTCGCAGGAAGTGCTCATAAATGTTAGCTTGCTTTTTTTTTTGTTTTTTTTTTGGCCGCGCCAGGCGCGGCTTGTGGGACCTTCGTTCCTCAACCAGGGATCGAACCCGGGGCCCTCGGCAGTGAAAGCACCGAGTCCTAGCCACTGGACCGCCAGGGAGTTCCCAATGTTAGCTATTATTACTAGGCACGATTATCCTGGCCCACAGACACTAGATGCTAGAGCCTTCACTCTCCTGTGCTGACTTTTCTTTGAGCTAACAGTTGTTGAGTTCTCTCCGGGAGCCAGGCTCTGAGCCGACTGCTTTGTGAGAGTTATCTCGCCTAATCTTCACCACAGCCCTGTGACTTAGGTACTATTATTACCCCCAGGAAACCAAGGCTCAGAGAGGGCAGGTGAGTTGCCTGAGGCAACACAGCTGGTAAATGGCACAGCCAGGGTTGAACCCAGGCAGCCTGGCTCCTGCTATGAACTGGGGGGAATAGCGGCCCTGATCTCTTGCAGGAGCTTCCAGTCACGTCTGGGTCTCAGGCAAGAGAAGCTGCTCCAGGAACCCTCACCCAAGTTGGGGACCAGGCATCTACTCTGATTCCCCAGCAATGTTGGCCCCGTCTCAGAGTGGGGCCTGGGCTGGCCCTGGATGCCAGAAGTCCTGAGACTCCAAATTAAAAGGAGACCCAGGCTGGTCCTTAAATTCCCAGCCTGTTCAGGAATCCCAACACCACAAGGCCACCCTGAGAGGAGCTAGAACAAGCCAGCTTTGTGTGCAACCTGCCCACTCTCATCAAGTCAGGCTCTCCCTTCTTCCAGAACTGGCTCCCACTGCCGAGAGAAAGTGTTCCCTCTCCCCCTTCCCCTTCCTGGGCTTCAGCCACTCAAGGTGACTGGCCTGTTACACCTGCAGCTCTCTGCTCTTACCCTTCCTTCTGGTGGTACACCCTCCCCTGCCTTAGCCTGGCAAACTCCTACTTATCCTCCAAGACGTTCAAATGCCACCTCCTCTCTGAAGCCCCTCTTGATTGACCTGTCAGAATTCACAAGGGTACCCCAGGGAAAACTTTTTTTGTTGTGCCTCTAGGGTGCTGGCATAGCCAGCTCCCTCATAATCACAGCTGCCATTAATTAAGCACCTGCTGTATACAGGTGCTGCACCTGCAGTCTCCTTAATCCCTACAACAAGCCTGCAGGTAGAGTTTACTACTACCAGGTCACTCACTGCCTTTTAGAACTGCATCTCTGAGAGATTAAGTAACTTGCCTAAGGTCATATAGCTAGCAAGTGGCCAGGGAAGACTGCAACTCAGGGCTGACTCCAAAGCTCCTGGGGTCCATCAAATTGGGGGCATACAGAGGGAAGGGGCTTGCTGTGCTTCTTCCATGTATGCCAGGAGGGTGGGCATACGGCTCCAAGTGGGCAGGCTCTGTGAGCCTGGGTTGGGTGAAATGAGCTGCCCAGCCAGTTGGAACCTCGACTGGTACTCCCAACACTTCTGAGAGAAGGGTCTCAAGCCCAGGCCTGGAACGGACCCAGCATCTTGGCCTTGAGGAGAGTCTATCCACGGTTCCTTCCTTTTCCATCCGATGAAGGAGGCTCCATGGGGCACCAGAGCCCCGCAGGCAAAGGCCAGGTGCTCCTCACACACCGCTCCCTGGCTCCTCTATGCAGGTTGGCTTGTGGGCCCAGGACCTGAAGGAAATGCTGGGGTAAATGAGCGAGCCCGCCAGCAGTTTCCAAAGGGACATTAGCCACATGAGGCTCTCCTGCTTGGGGCAGATGTCCCGGTCACAGGCATAGCTGTGGCTTGTCCCTACACGTCAGGCTCCGTGGGGAAAAATCCCGTTCCGATGGGTTTGCCCAAAGGAAGTGAGCCCATCACCCCTTCCAGGGTGTGAAGCAGGGTGACTGTTCCATCCTGGTGGCCCACCTTCCTGGGGTATCAGCAGGTCTGGATCTGCTCCCCTAGCTTCCAGGCACACACCCCCTCTGTGCTCAGCTCTGGGCGGGTGCTGGGAACACTGAGAGGATGCCTTAAAAATCCTGTACCCAAGAGCCTGACAGTGACCACACCTCTCACAGCACTGTGAGAGGGGGCATGGGGATGGGCAGGGTGCAGGCCCGCAGACCATCCAGGTTGAGGGCAGGGAAGGCTTCCTGGAGGAGGCTAACTGAATCCAAAAGGACTTGACCAGGCAAAAGAGGCGGTGAGGTCCAGGTGAGGAACCAGCTCCTGGGGAAGGAGGGCTAGAATGAGGGCTACAGCCTGAGGCCTAGTGTGTGACAGGCTGGACCCAGAGGGCCTTCCCCTGACCCTCCATCTGAGGTAGGCTCCTGGCTCGGCTTCTCAGCTCAGATGGCTCCATCCCTGCTGGGGCCTGAGCTATGGCCTGGCCCTACTAAAGCCCCACTCTCTGTGTTCTCTGGAGACCTCCTCTAGAGACTGACCACCTCTGTACATGCCACTGCTCCTGCCTGAGCCCTGCTGCAGCCCAGAGCCTAGAGCTGTGGTTGCTTCCCAGCCCAGGTTAGGCTCAAGCTCTCAGCCCTCATGTGCCCGTCAGAGGAGACAAGGTCCTGGGACACCTTGCCAACACCAGCCCAGCCACAGAACCCGTTGTCACCCTCCTGCCACCGGGGGCAGGCCCATCTCTGGCCTTGTATCTTCGAACCCCATCTGAGCCTCAGTCCCTGGCTCTCTGTCTCTGGTTACCCTTGGGAAGCAGCTGTGGGCAGAAGTAGCCTTCTGAGACCTCAGGCCGCCCAGGCTAAGAGAATGACAGGACCGTGACCCTGGCTGGGGACGGAGAGACCTTGCAGGGAGGCAGCCAAGATGGGGCAATGGCTGGGGGTCAGGAGAGCATCCTGGCTTCCTACAGAGTGAGGAGGGGGCTGGTGTGCCAGAGAGGAGGGAGGACCAGCTCCTCCCCGCCATGCTGGCCTGCCTGTCTCCAGCTCTTCACTGTAAAAATAAATGGAAAAAGCACATACCAGACAGAAAAAAGGGAGGAAAAAAAACAAAACCCCAAACCGCCCCACATGGGCTCCCTCAGCGGGTTTGGGCCAAGGCCTTGGCCTGGGTTACTTGCTGCTGCTTTTCCCGGGAAGCTGCTGGTGCCAAATTTGCATTTACCACAAACAGAGACAACACAATGTCATAATCCTTCTCCTGTCACTCTCCCCTCTCTTCCTCCTCCCACCTCAGACACGCACGCTAACACAAAATGACGGCTCCCTCGACAGCCTGAATGAGCAAAGCCCTCGATCTGCCTCTTAATTGCTAGCGTTTCTCTCCGGCCAGCGCTCCAAGCCCCTCGCCCAACTTGCAGCAGACCACCCACTGCCCCCTCCTTTGTCCCGAATCACCACTGACAAATGGCCTGCTGGAGGTGGAAGAATAAGCCTGGAAATAATGGTGGGGGGGAGAAGCCGGCCCCTGGCCACCCCCGGCCGCCTCTGCACCCTCACTGCCAGGGTCCCAGCCACGGAAGCTGGCTGGACCTCAGGGGACGGGGGGCAGCGAGAGTGACTCAGCCCCTGGGACTCTGACCCGGAGCCCTGCCCTTCACGCCCGGCCGCCGCGCTCCCAGAGCAGCCGTCTCTCCCCTCTCCTCTCCCGGCCACCCTCCCCGGCACCGCTCTGAACATCCCCCGCGCTCCCCTCCCTCCATCGCTCTTTATGGCAGTTTCAAAGCTGCAGCCGCCGCTCAAGCAGCTGCGGCCTTTGATGGGGACAAGGCAGGGAAGGCCGCCCGGGAGGCCCCTGCCCGCCCCCACCCGCCCCTCCCCGGGAGCCTCGGGCCGGGCAGCGTGGCGCGGCGGAGCGCCCAGCCGGCACGCCTCGCACGCCAGAGCAAACTTTCGTGACCGGAGGGAGAGACACGGCGCATGCTGCGTTACCTTTGCAGCAGCATCCTTCCTGGCACTTGCTCCAGACCCCTCCAACGGCCCAGGGCGACCGGCCGGAGGAAAACAACTCCCGAGTGAGGCTAGGGAGGAGGGGAAAGGGAAGAAGGCGAAGGAAAGGGGGCAGTTTCGCGTCTCTCAGCCTCCTCGCGGCTCCTCCTGCCCGAGTCGGCAAGTGAAGTCACAGGGCCGGGGCGGTGACATCAGCCGAGCCTCTGACATCACGGCCCCTGCCAGATCTCACCTCTGCAGGGCGGAGATGGAGGAGCAGCGGGGAGGAAGAGATGGATGGAGGAAGGAGGGGAGCACAGATTCCTCCATCGCCCTCAAATGCGGAGAGCGCGTGCCAGC
>RJWK010040390.1:0-19994 GCA_004363435.1 Platanista minor | reverse complement strand
AAAAAAAAAAAAAAAAAAAAAAAAAAAAAAAAAAAAAAAAAAAAAAAAAAAAAAAAAAAAAAAAAAAAAGGAAAGCTTGGGGCGTCCCTGGTGGCGCAGAGGTTGAGAGTCTGCCTGCCGATGCAGGGGACGCGGGTTCGTGCCCCGGTCCGGGAAGATCCCACATGCCGCGGAGCGGCTGGGCCCGTGAGCCATGGCCACTGAGCCTGCGCGTCTGGAGCCTGTGCTCCGCAACGGGAGAGGCCACAGCAGCGAGAGGCCCGCGTACCGCCAAACAAAAAAGAAACCTTGGGGAGTTCTCCGGTGGCCTAGTGGTTAGGATTCCAGGCTTTCACTGCCATGGCCCAGGTTTTCGATCCCTGGTCAGGGGAACTGAGATCCTGCAAGCCGTGCATTCAAAAAAAAAAAAAAAAAAAGGAAGCTTAAAAAAACACATGATCCAAGGAGCTCATTATGGAAAAGGGGAGCAAGTGTAGAGAGGAGAAGCTCGACGGGGCTGACCTCAGCCAGGTGATCAAGGCCAACACCAGCAGTGAGGAGTCTTGGGGCCCGCGTGTGCCCTTGATACCTGTGATTGAGAGGGCACTGGACCTCTGGCGTCCTCATCCCCCAAATCCCACCCCCAGTCTAATCATGAGAAAAACCTCAGACAAATCCCATTAGAGAGGCACCTTGCAGAACACCTATCCAGGTCATTAGTAACCAGGAAAGTCTGAGAAACTGTCATAGCCCGGAGATGCCTAAAGAGATATGATGACTAAATGTGATGTGGGATCAGTATTGGTTCATCAGCACTGACAGATGTTCTACACTAATGTAAGACGTTAATCACAGGGGAAGCTCAGTCTGGGACACACAGGAGCTCTTTGTATCCTATTCTCAACGAGCTTGTAAATCTAAAACTATTCTGAAATATTTTTTTGTGACAAAAGACCGGAGCAAATTGTTTTGCAGTGATCCTGAGCGCCACCTTGTGGGCACACGGCTGTATTAGCTGTGTCGTGTCTCCTCAGAAACGCAGGGGCACAGACTGGGCTTGGGGAATGGGATAGGCCTGCTTCCGGCCCTGCACTGGCTCCACATCCCGTGGGGAACGTGCAAAGCAAACACAGGACTCCTCATCGCAGCCAGCATCTATGTGCACCTTTACCTTGGGCGGGAGACGGAGTTGATCCATCCCATTGTCACTGGTCCAGGCCAGCCCGGCAGGTGCAGCAGCTTTATTTCCTGCTGTCCCTCCAACCTTCTCAGTGTGATGGAGGGAGGGAGCCACCTTCTCATCCTTGGATGAAAAGCCCAGACATTCCCTGTGATTTTTTTCTCTCCATTCTTAGGAAATTAGGTCTCAGGGTCACTTGAGATTGAAAGTGGTCCCAATTCATTAATTAAAACTGTCCAGTCCCAGCTAATAAATTTGGGGCTTGATTTAATATTAAATCTCTCTTCTCCCCTGGAGCACTTGCCGTGGGTATCAGGGAGAGGGCAGTTTTCCTCCTCTTTGCTCTTTTTTTCCCTCTACAGCTGATGTTTCTGGCTAGGGTTGCCAGATACAGCCACAATATCCAGTTAAATTTGTGTTTCAGAAGAAAAACAGATCATTTCTTGTCAGTATAAGTATGTGCCATGCAATATTTGGGACTATCCATACTAAAAAACTATTCATTGTTTATCTGAGATTCAAAATTAACGGGGCGTCTTGTATCTTTATTTGCTACGTCTGTCCATCCTATTTCTGTCCCCTCCAGGCTCCTGGCGGAGGGAGGAGAGGTGGTAGGTAGGCAGAACGTTTTTCCTTGACGGATGACAGTTTATTCGTTTCCCATTGCTGCTGGAGCAAATTACCACAAATTTAGTGGCTCAAGACATTCATTTATTCTCTTACAGTTCAGAAAGTCAGAAGTCTGAAATCAAGAATTCCTTCCCTTTTTCCACATTCTAGAAATCCTTCATCTTCAAACCAGTAGGCATAGCATCTTCCAGTCCCTCCCTGCCTCCTTCCTTCTTCGCCCCTCCCCCCATCATCACATCTCTTTGTCTGACTCTCACACTCTCTTTTTTTAAAAATAAATTTATTTATTTATTTATTTTTGGCTGCAAGGGGTCTTTGTTGCTGCGCGTGGGCCTTCTCTAGTTGTGGAGAGAGGGGGCTACTCTTTGTCTCTGTGCGTGGGCTTCTCATTGCGGTGGCTTCTCGTTGTGGAGCACGGGCTCTATGCGCACAGGTTTCAGTAGTTGTGGCACACGGGCTCAGTAGCTGTGGCTCAGGGCTCAGTAGTTGTCGCACACAGGCTTAGTTGCTCCGCGGCATGTGGGATCTTCCTGGACCAGAGATTGAACCCGTGTCCCCTGCATTGAAAGGCAGATTCTTAACCACTGTGCCACCAGGGAAGTCCCCTCCTGTTCTCTCTTATAAGCACCTGTGACGACACTGGGCCCACCTGGATAATCCAGGATCATCTCCCATCTCAAGATCCTTAATTTAATCACATCTGCAAAGTCCCCTTTGCCATGTCAGGTCACATATCCCCGCAGGTTCTGGCAATTAGGACCTGGACGTCTTTGGGGGCTGCTGTTTGGCGTCCCACGGGAAGCACGCTGGCTTCAGGTCATCTGGGCCTGGCCCATGTTTTGAGCTGACTTTGATCTCATGGTCACCTCTGCGCATCCTTGGGAGGCATCCTTGGTCACTGCAGCTCCCCTGACTGGGCACTGCCTGCCCTGGGCTGGCTGATGCCCAGCAGCCTGTTGCCGTGGCGCCCTGGGGAGACTCACTGTGATTCCAGGCGGTTGCGCCCAGGGTGTGTCCTGAATCCTGTCCCAGATCCTGCTGCTCTGACGGGCTGCTGGGTGGCAGGGTGGTCACCGCCGGGAGCAAAGCCCACTCTGCTGCCTTTACACCTCAGCTGTGGCATGTGTGATGTGGCCATTGGCTGGAGCTCTCAGAGGGGCACTGTAGCCCCAAAACCCCAGGCCCTGAGGTTGGAGGCAGGCTCCCCACTCTCCTCCTGGGGAAAGCAGACTCGGCCCTCCAACGAGTCTCTCCCCAGGTCTCCCCTCATCTCCATGACCTTGACCCTTTTACACCTTCCTCCTGCGAGGGGTTGACCCTGCCTGCGGTGGAGATGTGAGCTCACGGGAGGGAAGAAAGGAGGCATGCCTGGCAGCGGGAGGAGCCGTGCCAAGGCTCGGGGCGGTGGGAGAACGGCCCGGTGAGGCTGGGAGAGATGGGGACTGGGTGGAGCTTCCCAGAGAAAGAGGAAATACACAGGGGACCAGGGGGTTGAGGGTCCCCGGCCTGCAGGCCAGCTTCATAGAGTGAGGAAGCTGCCTTTGCTGGGTCCGTGATGAGCTGAGGGCTCCCCAAACCAAGGTCACAAGAGGGACCCTCTGGTCAGAAGGGCCCATTGTATCCACGTAGATTTATGACTGTTGATGTCAGCCGTGATCATCTGCGTGCAGTAGCCTGGTCAGTTTACTGCCCTGTGTGGTTCACTCCCATCTCCATTTCCATCCTGATCTCTCTGGAAGGAAGTCACCGTGTGCAGCCCAGGCCCAAGGAGAGGGAGTCATGCTCCGCCTCCTCCACTTGGGAGCATCTGCATAAATTACTGGGGTTCTTTGGAAAGGGAGATTTGCCTTCTCTTCCACATTTATTTAATCCATCACATATATATGAACCAGTTTTATTAGCTTTGCTTTCAAGATTGCTTTCATGAAGCTACAGCTGTATGAGTAGGGAAAGCCTTAAGCCTAAGGCTATGTTTGACAGAGATTCACCCAAAACTGCATGACATACTACAGTCCAGAAACTGAAAAACCACTTATGCCTCAGTTCCTTTGGGATTTATTCTAAACGCTTTTACATTGTCCTGGAGTTGAGAATTTTTAATCACAAAAAGTCCAAGGGGTCGTGTAGAATGTCAGCACTGAAGTGGCCCAAGGCCTGTTTCTTGGTCATGCGCATCACTGTGTTTATGATGTTGATTTCAAATCTACTCTTTCAACGCAGGAATATGTCCCACAGGAGGGGCTGGAGACCCAAACTGCACCCTGAGTGACCTCAGAAAATTCCAGGTATTTCAAACTTGCTCTTGAGTTGAATGCCTGTAGCTGTATCCATGTGTGTTGGGGCCAGATCTATAACTGGCTGTTCTCCAAATAAACCCAGTGTTTTAAAAAAGTCTACTTTTGGAGTATAGTTGATTTACAATATTGTGTTAGTTTCAGGTGTAAAGTGATTCGCTTTCATATATATATGTGTATATGTGTAATGTTTTTTCAGATTCTTTTCCATTATAGGTTATTACAACATATTGAATATAGTTCCCTGTGCTCTACAGTAGGGCCTTGTTGTTTATTTTATACATGGTGGTGTGTATCTGTTAATCCCATGACCCTCTTTTCCCCTTTGGTAACCATAAATTTGTTTTCCTTGTCTGTGAGTCTGTTTTTGTAAATAAGTTCATCTGTATCATTTTTTAAAGATGCCACATATAAGTGATATCATATAATATTTGTCTTTGTCTGACTTCACTTAATATGATCATCTCTAGGTCCATCCATGTTGCTGCAAATGGCATTCTTTCATTCCTTTTTATGGCTGAGTAATATTCCATTGTATCTATGTACCACATCTTCTTTATCCATTCATCTGTTGATGGGCACTTAGGTTGCTTCCGTGTCTTGGCTATTGTAAATAGTGCTGCTATGAACATAGGGGTGCGTGTATCTTTTCGAATTATAGTTTTATCTGGGTATATGTCCAGGAATGGGAATGCTGGATCATATGGCAACTCTATTTTTAGTTTTTTTGAGGAACCTCTGTACTGTTTTCCATAGTGGATGTACCAATTTACATTCCCACCAACAGTGTAGGGGCATTCCCTATTCTCCACACCCTCTCCAGCATTTGTTATGTGTAGACTTTTTAACGATGGCCATTCTGACGGGTGTGAGGTGGTACCTCATTGTAGTTTTGATTTGCATTTCTCTAATAATTAGCGATGTTGAGCATCTTTTCATGTGCCTATTGGCCATCTGTATGTCTTCTTTGGAGAAATGTCTCTTTAGGTCTTCTGCCCATTTTTTGATTGGCTTGTTTGTTTTTTTGTTGTTGAATTGTATGAGCCATTTGTATATTTTGGAAATTAAGCCCTCGTTAGTTGCATCGTCTGCAGAGATTTTTCTCCCATTCTGAAGGTTGTCCTTTCGTCTTGTTTATGGTTTCCTTCGCTGTGCAAAAGCTTGTAAGTTTGATGAGGTCCCATTTATTTATTTTCATTTTTATTTCTATTGCCTTGGGAGACTGACCTAAGAAAACAGTGGTACAATTTATGTCAGAGAATGTTTTGTCTATGCTCTCTTCTAGGAGTTTTACGGTGACATATCTTATGTTTAAGTCTTTCAGCCATTTTGAGTTTATTTTCGTGCATGGTGAGAGGGTGTGTTCTAACTTCACTGATTTACATGTAGCTGTCCAGCTTTCCCAACATCACTTACTGAAGAGACGGTCTTTTCTGCATTGTATATTCTTGCCTCCTTTGTTGAAGATTTGTTGACCATAGGTGTGTGGGCTTATTTCTGGGCTCTCTGTTCTGTTCCATTGATCCATATGTCTGTTTTTGTGCCAACACCACACTATTTTTTGATTACTGTAGTATTGTCTGAAGTCCGGGAGGGTTATGCCTCCGGCTTCGTTCTTTTTCTTCAGGATGGCTTTGGCAGTTCTGGGTCTTCTGTGGTTCCATGTCAATTTTAGGATTATTTCTTCTAGTTCTGTGAAAAATGTCATGGGTAATTTGATAGGGGTTGCATTATATCTATAGATTGCTTTGGGTAGTACACTATTTTAACAATATTAATTCTTCCGATCCAAGAGCATGGGTTATCTTTCCACTTCTTTGAATCATCTTCTGTCTCCTTTATCAGTGTTTTATAGTTCTCAGCGTGTAGGTCTTTCATTTCATTGGTTAGGTTTATTCCTCGGTATTTTATTATTTTTTTTGAAGCAATTTTAAACAGGATTGGCAAACTCAGTTTTTAAAGAAATATCATAAAAATGTACAATTTGAAGCTTATATAAATATTATAAATTATACATGAAAATATATAAATAAAAAATATAAATATTATTAAAATATAAGCTTCTTCGAGCTCACTGATTCTCTCTTCCATATGGTCTGCTCTATTTCCAGTGCTTTTTTTTTTTTTTTTTTTTTTTTTTGTGGTATGCGGGCCTCTCACTGTTGTGGCCTCTCCCGTTGTGGAGCACAGACTCCGGATGCGCAGGCTCAGCGGCCATGGCTCACGGGCCCAGCCGCTCCGCGGCATGTGGGATCTTCCCGGACCGGGGCACGAACCTGTGTCCCCTGCATCGGCAGGCGGACTCTCAACCACTGCGCCACCAGGGAAGCCCTTCCAGTGCTTTTTAATGCATTTTTCATCTCATTGAGTTCTTCAGCTCCAGAATTTATTTTGTTCTTTTTTAGAGTTTAGTATCTTTACTAAAGTATTTCTTCTGTTCCTTAATTTTAGTGCTGAGCTCATTGAACTGCCTTTCTGAGTTCTCCTGTAGGTCTTTGAGTTTCTTTATGACAGCTATGTTGAGTTCTCTATCAGTTAGATCATAGTATTCCTTGACTTTATGTTTGGTTTCTGGAGACTTGTCATTTTTCCTTTTGTGATACGATGTTATTGTGGCTCTTCATGCTTGATGAGTTGGTCCTCTGCTGGCACATCTGAAGTAGCAAACACCTTTCTTCTTTGGGTAAAGTTTTTTTTTTTTTTTTAATTCTAAGAATTCATCATGTTAGTAAAAAAAAATCCAAACAAACAAAAAACCATAACAGTAACTGCAGTCTGGCCAACTGTCTGCTTTTATACAGCCAGTGAGCTAAGAATGACTTTAGCACTTTAAACAGTTGGAAACAAAATCAGAAGAATAATATTTTATGATGTGTGAAAATTATGTGAAATTCACATTTCTGTGTCCATAAATGTGTGACATAAACAGCCATGTCCAACTGTTTTTCTATTGCCTGTGGCTATTTTGGTGCCACAAGAGCTGTGAGTAGCTGTGACAGAGATGGTATGGCTTGAAAAATCAAAAATATTTACCGTCGGGCCCTTGACAGAAAAAGTCTGCCAACCCCTGGTTTCGTGCTTAGCCCAATAAAAGGCTTTTTCAGGGAGGAGAATGATATCACTTGATGTTGCTTAGAATTGCTGGTGCTTGGGGATAAAAAGCAGACCGACTTTTAGCTGGTTTTATTGTCGGTATCTCTACAGCCGGGGGGCCCCCACTGCCCCCCATTGCCTGCACCTGGGACCACCATAGCCCCCTGGCCCCCTGCCCTGGGCGTGCTCCGGCCTCTAGGAAATTGCCTTTTTGCACAGAATGACACCACCTCGGATATTCCTGAAAGTATCCTCACGAGGTTTGCGCGGATAAGTACAGGGGATCTAATCCTTCCACTCCCTTGGCTGCAGGCGGCAGAAACCTGAGCGAGAGGACACGAAGAGCCGGGGTTACTCCCTCGTGTCCAGGAGGGTGAGGGCGCCTGGGCTGCGGAATACTTTGCTCCCACGGGACAGCCTCGGTGCTCAGACCCATCTCTCCACGAGGGCCTGTGCCTTGCGGGCCAGGCAGTCCCCAGGCAGTCCCCAGGCAGCAGGCAAGAAGGGGCTCTGACCAGGAAGCACCCGATTGGCAGGAACGGCGGGGATGAGGGTGAACAGAAAGAGTCTGGAAGGCAGTAGTCCCTTGACACAAAAAAGGAAAATGTTCAGATGGCCTCTGAGTTCTTTTTTTTTTTTTAATTGAAGTACAGTTGACTAAAATGTCGTGTTAGTTTCAGGTGTACAGCAAAGTGATTCAGTTATACATATATATATATATATATATATTCTTTTTCAGATTCTTTTCCCTTATAGATTATTACAAAATATTGAGTATAGTTCCCTGTGCTATATAGTAGGTCCTTGTTGGTTTTCTATTTTATATATAGTGGTATATATCTGTTAATCCCAACCTCCGAATTTATCCCTCCCCTCCCTTTCCCCTTTGGTAACCATAAGTTTGTCTTCTATGTCTGTGTGTCTGTTTCTGTTTTGTAAACAAGTTCATTTGTACTTTTTTTTTTTTTTTTTTAAGATTCCACATATAAGCAATATCATATTTGTCTTTCTCTGTCTGGCTTACTTCACTTAGTATGATAATCTCTAGGTCCATCCATGTTGCTGCAAATGGCATCATTTCATTCTTTTTTGTGGCTTAGTAAATTCCATTGTATATGTATATATATACACTACATCTTCTTTATCTATTCCTCTGTTGACGGACACTTAGGTTGCTTCCATGTCTTGGCTATTGTAAATAGCGCCGTTATGAACGTAGGCATGCATGTATCTTCTTGAATTATAGTTTTCTATGGATATATGCCCAGGAGTGGGATTGCTGGATCACATGGCAACTCTATTTTTATTTTTTTAAGGAACCTCCATACTGTTCTCCAGCTCTGAATTCTTTTTCAGCCTTGAAGTCTCTGTGTATTTTTTAGTATCCCATCTATTTTCCCGCCATAGCGTCTCACCTTCCTGCTTTCTCTCCCTCTTATCTTCCCCAGCCTCTCCTCCACAGCCAGAAACCCCCCAACCGCCCCCTCCCCTCAATTTAATCATGCTCCTCCCCACTCTTTCAGCAGGTGGAACTGAATGATAAAGGACAAGAAGACTGAGGGCAGGGACTGTAATGCTCACTGCTGTATCACCACGCCTGGCATGTATGTAGTAGGTGCTCAATACTATCTGGGGACCTGTGACCAGCACTGCCCTTGCCCTTTGGACCTTACAGCCGTCCTAGCCCCACAGGCCCAAGACCACCAAGATCAACCCGCAGTCTGACAAATCAGGCCTGTTCACCCAGTTCACTGGGAACCCTGGGCAGCTCAAACTGACAAAGGCAAAGAGAGATTTCATAGGACTTTGTGGAAAGGTGGGGTTTGGGTGAAACTTAAAAGAAGCAGCGTTTCAACAGGCTCAGGGCAAAATGGCTGTGTGGGAAGCGGCCAGCATCTGGTCTGGGCTGCATTGTGGACTCGGCTCCCGTTCCCTTGGGAACCACAAAGTTGGGAGGGCAATGGACCATCATGTCCAGAAACCACTTACACGGATCTGCACCTGGGGTGGAAATCCAGGCTGCTTCTCCGTCAAAGTTGACTTAAATTCTCAGGCGGGAGCAGGAAGTTTCATTCTGAGTGACAGAATTTCAAACAGCGAAGTTTCTGCTCATCTATCATTTTTACAGTTCAAAGTTCTTTTTGAGTTAAACAGTCACTACACTAAAAAGGGGGCTGTTATGACACTTTACAGCTGCAGCTGAGTGTCCTTGCGAAATGTTGTTCCTCGTGAACTTGAGGACAGCAAAACCCAGCAGCTGGTTTTATCTGTGTCTGTTACTCTGCTTGGTCCTGTGATGCCATTTCTCAGTCTTGGGGGGCAGGATAAGGATTTCTGTGCTAACTGTTCCATTGGCTCTGGCTGGGAGATGGGTTGAAGGAGGGAAGGAGGCTGTTATTGGGGTCTGGCCCAGACAGGGGGCCCTGGGGACATGGAGGGAAGTGGGTGGGTGCAGGCCAGATCTTGGAGGTAAAACAGATTTAGTAAGTAATGGAACATGGGGAGAGGAGGAGGAGGAAGCATCCTGGATGGTTCCAGTTCTCTGAGTTGGGCCTGGAAGGCGGTGGCCGGCCCTCAGGAAGGAAATAAATAGGAGATGCAGTTTTGGAGGGAAGAGTTTGGGTTTGGCTGGGCTGAGTTTGAGATGCAGCCTGATGGGCGTTAGGGGTCAGAGTGCAGTCTAGACCACCAGCTGGACGTGCAGGTTTGGGGGTCAGCAGAGCAGACAGGTGGGAAGTGAAGTCATCAGGAAGACAGTCAGGAGGAAGGAATTAATCTCAGGGAGGATGCGTAGAGTGAAAACTACCAGGGAGGGAGGGGGGAAAAGCCAGGGCTGAGTGACCTCGATGCCCAGGAAGGAGAGTTTTAGTAAGGCAGGAACGCTGACTGTGAAACCCTTGCATGTAAGGACTGAAAGTGCCCCATGGATTTAGTGACAGAGCCCCTGGGGCCAGGTTTCAGTGGTTTGGGGAACGAATGGAAGGTTTATAAATCCGGACAACAGTCCTGAGACATTTTGGAGTGAAGCTGGGGTGAAGGGTTTGGGGATGGGGTGGGAGAAGCTGGAGATAGGCCTGAGGGTCTAGGTGAGTTTATTTATCAAGACTGGAGAGACTTAAGCACGTTTAAATGCCACTGGAAAGGACTGGGGGTCAGAGAACGAAGACAGAAGTGAGGGCTCCCAGGAAGAGAGAGGGGCTGGGCTGCGGAGGGGCAGAAGCGGGGATGGGGGGTAGGCAGGAGCCCGGGCCCTGGGATGCGAGGCTGCGCCCAGATTAGTTGGGGGAGTGGGAGGGAGAGGGGTGCCAGAGGAGGGTGGCCTGGGTCTTTAATCCATGGAGACCTCAGTGGTGGAGGGTCCCGAGGCTGGGTTACCTGCCTCTCTCGTGTCTCTCGCTGGGTCTCCCTTAGGCCCGCTCTCCTCTCTCCCAGCTCCGTGTTTTCATCCCGGCCACACCCCGTGCTCCCAAGGCCCAGCTACTTTACCGGAGGCCAGACCACCCCTCCCTCCCCACGTGCTTCTCCCTGGCTCCTCCCATGAATCCTCAGCCTCCAGAGTCTTTTCCAGCTCCTCCCCCGCGGCGGCGCCCCTGGAATCCCACCTCCTTCCTGCAGCCGGCCCCGCCCACGGCCCCGCCCTCACCCGCTTGCGTCGGCCCGCTCACCATGAGGTGCATATCCATTGGCTGAATTCTTTATAAGGCTCCGCCCCCTAGGCTTCCGCTTCTGCGATTGGGGTAGATGGCCGTCCGTCAGCGCCGTCGCCCGGCAACGGGGTGGGCTGCTCTAGAGGAAAACCTGTGGACTGCCACCGGAAAGGCAGGTCGGGTCGGCTCTGGGGCGGCTCTGGGGCTGAGGGCTGAGGTCGAGGGCCTCAGTGAGCGGAAGGGTGGGGGTGTGGGAGGGGGAAGGTCGTTGGTCAGGAGTCCTGGAGGGAGCAGCCTGGGCAGCTTAAGGGTGGGGGCGATGACCCTGGTCCTGGGAGCGAATGGTGCCAGAGTGGACCTGGGCCCTGTCCCTCCCTGGCAGCCCGTGACTCTCTGCCCTGCGGCGGGGTGGGGAGTGGTGGGGGGACAGCTGCGAGGGAGGAAGAGTCTCCCCGTGTGGTCAGTTGGAGCACAGAATCACTCCTCACATTCTGCTTCTGTTGAGATCAGAGGGTGCCGGCAGATTCTTACCCGAGGGTTCTCAGGGTGGAGGCCCGCTGTCAGAAGGGAAAGCGAGAGAGAGCTGTAGAGATGCAGGAAGCACTGGGGAGCATCGGTGGGAGGAGGCGAGGCAGCGGGCTGTACTGGATGGAGTGTGTGCCGGGCTGGGACGGTCTCTCTTCTGACCATAGCCTACTCACTTTGTCCCCGGAGAGTGGAGGTGATGGCTAAATTCAGGGCAGAGGGGAGAGAAGAATGCTCCTAGGCTGACGCTCTGCAGATGAGCCACTGGGGCTCCCTGGAGGGAGAGAAGCCAGCATAGGGCAGGAGCGGGACAGGTCACCTTCTGGCCAGCAGGGACTCTGCAGAGCTGGCGGCTGGCCCAGGCTCAAGCTGACCCTTCGCAGAAGGGCTGCCGGTTCTGGGATGTAAACAAAGCTTGAAGCAGATGAGGCCGGTGGGAGTCTTCCCAGAAGGGGCGTACTGAGGGCCAGATTGCTGCTCCCAGGACAGTGGCCCCTTGGAGGTGGAGAGTCCAGGGTGTCCCTTGAGGACAGGAGTCGTCAGAGAGGCTCTGAAAAGAGGTGCCTGAGCCATGCTAGGTTGCCAGCAGGAACTGCAGCCCGTTCTGCAGAAAAACAGCTCCTGGCTCCCTCCCTAGCCCTGGGGAGTTTGTTCCTTCCAAGCTGGGCTGTTTGTCCCAGGGGCAGTGCCACTGAGAGGTCATGGGGCCTGCCCCCTCCAGCACAGTGGCCTTCCTGACATCAGCACATGCATCTAATTCCTTCAACAGATAACTAACTCAGTGTCTCCTAGGCCAGGCTCCGTCAGAGGGAGAGCAGACAGAAGCCTTAGAAAGGCCCAGGGCCTGCAGGAGCATCCCGTCCAGCAAATGCTGCGGGGATCGGCAGGGATGGGGCGAGAGTGGAAAACGTCCCAAAGGACACATTCCGGCTGGGTTTTCCGGCACCCACAGGTGGTTCACCCAGGAAGCAGGGACAGTGCACACAAAGGTGCAGGGTGAAACCGACATCGTCCAGGCGAGGTCTGGTGTGCGGAGGGGGCCAGAGGGGTCTACAGAGCAAGGTAGCCTCGTCTGCCTCCACCCAGCCCCTCCCTTCCAGCCCCATCCCAGCCCCCTCTTCTGTCCTACCTCCACTGTTGTCTGGAAACAGCAGCCTGGCCTCCTCAGGGTCCAGATGCGCTGATTGCTCAGTCATGGAACATCTGGGAATGTCTGAGGAGAGGCATTGACATGGTGGCAGCCTTTTAGCCCCAGACGTCCCCCTCAAAGAGGCTGGTATCCCCTGGTAGAGCGATTCCTTGGTTTTGAGAAGGAAGGATGCTTTCCCAGGATGTGGGGAGTTTGAGGTGTGGCATTTAGATGGAGCTCCCGTTCTTGCGGTCAGCTCTCCCTGGTGGGCCATGGGGTACAGAGGTGGGCAGGGGACTGGTCACGGGTGGTGGAGTGAGTGGCACTGATCCAAGGGGCCCTGAGTGCCTGGGGTCTGGGAGTGAGTCCCGTGGGGCCCGAACGTGAGGGACCCAGGCAAGGCCGACCTCCTGGAGTTAGCACACGGGATCTCACGAGGTGGTGGGAGAACAGGCCGTCCACTCGAGGGGTGGGTGGGGAACAACACAGCCGTTGGGCCGGCACGTCCCCGTGCCTGCATGTGCCAGGCTGGCTCAGGTGCTGGCCAGGTGGCTGTGCGGCAGTCTCTTTAATGGCATTCAGATTCTACGGTGGGTGAGTCAGGCATGCAGGTGTGGGTGCAGCGCAAGCAGAGCGAGTAAGGAGGGACCTGTGTCCATGTCAGTTAAGGCAGCAGTCAGTTCTAGGAAAGTCAAGAATGCCGGGTAGTCTTGGAACCTGAGGCTGAGTAGATGATGAGGAGTACAGAGGTGGACACGAGGGTCCTCTGAGCCAGACAACGAGCAGAAGGGAACTGTCCACAGAGACTGGTGCCTGACGTTCCGAGAGGACCACACGCATCTGCCAGGTCGGCCTCGGGAGCCCACCTGGGTGGGCACGGCTGTCAGCCGGCCTGGAGGGTCCAGCTCTGATATGAAGCTGTGCTGACATGTCAAAAATCTTTCCCCCCAGGTGTTCGAAAGGCCGTCATCTCTTCCAGAGTTTCGGTGAGTCAGGGGCCTTCTCATGTCACAAACCTTAAGGTTTTCCAGATGAAGTGAAAAAGAGTGGTGATCTTTGCTAGGAAGACCCTGAGAACGAAATAGATTTCACTAGGGTTCATTTTAATTCATTTACCATTTCCAGGATTTCAGCAGGATAACAAGGTAGGGACGCAGGGAGAGTTGTGTGACAGGCCTTTTGGTGACTTGATAAATTAACACAGATTTTAAGAGAATCTTGAATTTCCCTGGTTGGAAGGGTATGAATCTAAAAATACTTTTGACTAAAGCTATCGTGATTTATCGCTAATGGAAGTAAAGCTGGGGTAGAACCAAGTGAAAGCAAAATCACGCGGTGTAGACAGATCAGGTCACTGTGCGGGGTCCCAAAAAAACCTGCAGCCTGCTTTCTGGTCAGCAGAACGGTGCAGCATCCTTCTTAATTATTACCCTAGCCCTTCTCTGTTCCTCCTGCATCCTCGATGAGAAGGATTAAGCTATGCAGTCACTGAGTGGCACCAACCCCTTCTTTGAGCCTTCCAAGAAAGCATCCCCCTTCACGCTCTCACCGAGCCCCCCATGCTTCCTCGCTGCCTTGGGTTGGAAATGCAGCTCTGACCACACGTGTACTCCTGCTTGTCTTTAGCCAGGGGGCATCGACCTATTTTCTATTGTGATTTCTCTTAGGCATTGCTTTCAGACACTTAATACTAAGAGCACTGCTTTGCAGTTGGCAGAATATATTAAATTAACTGCAGAGTCAGTGATGTTCGTACCTTCTTTCTGCCTTTGCTTGGCACTCTTTCCTGCTCTCTTCCGGAAGTGGCAGGTATTTAAAAATCAAATGATGATGGCTCGTCTCCTCATCAAGTCCTACGTGATCAGGTTGTTTCTTGGGGCTCTTAGAAAAGTTGACAAACAGGATGGGTCTGCCTTGGCATGGCCGCTTGGGCTGTGCCCCCTGGAGGGGACCAGGCACCAGCTGGTGTGCCGCTCGCTGTATCTTAGACATGAAGAAAGCCTCACTCAGGCTGGACCTTGAGCCCAGGGCCGGAAGTTTTCCTTCTTGGCTCTTACGCTGCTGAGAAACTTGAGAATTGGAAGCATTTAGATCAGGTGGCCTGTGAGTAATAGCCCCAAACTGGGCTGCACAAGCACCCATTTCCAGCAGCCTTTGCAAGTGCGCTACAGCTCCTGTCCAAGGAGCCCTCTGCTGGAGGCTTCCTGTTTGGGGCAGATGGGCACCCCTGCCAGAATGGCTGGATTAAAAAGATGGAAAAATAGCAAGAATGTCAGAGAGGATATGGAGAAATTGGAACCCTCATGCTTTCCTGCTGGGAATGTAAAACAGAAAATAGTTTGGCAATTCCTCAAAAAGTGAACATCAGATTATACAACCCAGCAATTCCATTCCTAGATGTAGTACCTGCCGTCCCCAAATTTGCAAGCAGGGACTCAAACAAGTACGTGTACATATATGTTCACAGCAGCACTGTTCACAACACCCAAAGGATAGAAACAGCCCAAATGTCCATCAGCAGATGAATGGATAAACCAAAGATGGTATCTCCATATACCATAAATATTATTCACCCATAAAAAGGAATGAAGTACTGATCATGCTACCATGCAGATGAAATTTTAAAACATTATGCAGAGTGAAAAAAGCCCGACCCCAAAGACCATGTACTGGATGATTTCATTTACATGAAATGTTCGAAATAGGCAAATCCACAGAGAAAGCGCATTAGTGGTTGCCAGGGGCTGAGGGATCGGGGATGGGGAATAACCGCTAATGGGTGTGGGGTGTCTTTTGGGGTGATGGAAATATTTTAGAACTAGATAAGGGTGGTGGTCTCATAAGGTTGTGAATGTCCCAAATGCCACTGAATTGTTCACCTTTTTTTTGGTACTTGGAGTTTCCTTTATTTTTTTTACCTTTTGTTTTTATAAATAGATCTTTATTGGAGCATGATCGCTTTACAATACTGTGTTAGTTTCTGTTGTACACCGAAGTGAATCAGCCATATGCATACATATGTCTCCATATCCCCTCCCTCTTGAGCCTCCCTACCACCCTGCCTATCCCACCCCTCTAGGTCATCACAGAGCACCGAGCTGATCTCCCTGTGCTTTGCCGCTGCTTCCCACTAGCTATCTATTTTACATTTGTAAATAGTGTATATATGTCAGTGCTACTCTCACTTTGCCCCAGCTTCCCTCTCCCACCCCGTGTCCTCAAGTCCGTTCTCTACGTCTACCTCTTTATTCCTGCCCTGCAACTAGGTTTATCAGTACCATTTTTTTTTTAGATTCCATATAGACGCGTTAGAATACAGTATTTGTTTTTCTCTTTCTGACTTACTTCATTCTGTGACAGACTTCATTCAGGTCCATCCACCTCGCTACAGATATCTCAATTTCGTTTCTTTTTATGGCTGAGTAATATTGCACTGTATCTATGTGCCACATCTTCTTTATCCATTCATCTGTCGATGGACACTTAGGTTGCTTCCATGTACTGGCTATTATAAATAGTGCTGCAGTGAACATTGTGGTACATGTCTCTTTTTGAATCATGGTTTTCTCAGGGTATATGCCCAGTAGTGGGATTGCTGGGTCATATGTTAGTTCGATTTTTAGTTTTTGAAGGAACCTCCATACTGTTTTCCATAGTGGTTATCAATTTACATTCCCACGGACAGTGCAGGAGGGTTCCCCTTTCACCAAACCTTTTCCAGCATTTATTGTTTCTAAATTTTTTGTTAATAGCCATTCTGACTGGTGTGAGGTGATACCTCATTGTAGTTTTGATTTGCATTTCTCTAATAATTAGTGATGTTGAGCATCTTTTCATGTGCCTGTTGGCCATCTGTATGTCTTCCTTGGTGAAATGTCTATTTAGGTCTTCCGTCCATTTTTTAATTGGATTGTTTGTTTTTTTGATATTGAGCTCCATGAGCTGTTTGTATATTTGGAGATTAATCCTTTGTTGTTTCATTTGCAAATATTTTCTCCCATTCCGAGGGTTGTCTTTTTGTCTTGTTTATGGTTTCCTTTGCTGTGTAAAAGCTTTTAAGTTTAATTAAGTCCCATTTGTTTATTTTTGTTTTTACTTCCGTTTCTCTAGGAGGTGGGTCAAAAATGATCTTGCTGTGGTTTATGTCAAAGAGTGTTTTTCCTATGTTTTCCTCTAAGAGTTCTATAGTGTCTGGCCTTACATCTAGGTCTTTAATCCATTTGGAGTTTATTTTTGTGTATGGTGGTAGGGAGTGTATTTCATTCTTTTACATGTAGCTGTCCAATTTTCCCTGCACCACTTATTGAAGAGACTGTCTTTTCTCCATTGTATGTTCTTGCCTCCTTTGTCGTAAATTAGGTGTCTATATGTGCGTGGGTTTATCTCTGGGCATTCTGTCCTGTACCATAGATCTATATTTCTGTTTTTGTGCCAGTACCGTACTTTCTTGATTATTGTAGCTTTGTGGTATAGTTTGAAGTCGGGGAGCCTGATCCTTCCAACTCTGTTTTTTTTTCTCAATATTGCTTTGCCTATTCGGGGTCTTTTGTGTTTCCATACGAATTGTAATGGCATTCTAATTCTGTGAAGAACGCCATTGGTAGTTTGATAGGGATTGCATTGAATCTGTAGATTGCTTTGGGTAGTGTAGTCATTTTCACAATATTGATTCTTTCAATCCAAGAACATGGTATATTTCTCCATCTGTTTATATCATCTTTGATTTCTTTCATTGGTGTTTTATAGTTTTCTGAGCACAAATCTTTCGCCTCTTTAGGCAGGTTTATTCCGAGGTATTTTATTCTTTTTGTTGAGATGGTAAATGGGATTGTTTCCTTAATTTCTCTTTCTGATTTTTCGTTGTTGGTGTATAGGAATGCCAGAGATTTCTGTGCATTAATTTTGTATCTTGCAACCTTACCAAATTCATTGATTATTTCTAGTAGTTTTCTGGTGGCATCTTTAGGATTTTCTGTGTATAGTATCATGTCATCGGCAAACCATGGCAGTCTTACTTCTTCTTTTCCAATTTGTATTCCTTTTATTTCTTTTTCTTCTCTGATTGCCATGGCTAGGATTTCCAAAACTATGTTGATTAAGAGTGGAGAGAGTGGACATCCTTGTCTTGTTCCCGATCTTAGAGGAAATGCTTTCAGTTTTTCATCATTGAGTATGATGCTTGCTGTGGGTCTGTCATATATGGCCTTTATTATGTTGAGGTAGGTTCCCTCTACGCCCAATTTCTGGAGAGTTTTCATCATAAATGGGTGTTGAATTTTGTCAAAGACCTTTTCTGCATCTGTTGAGATTATCATATGGTTTTTATTCTTTAATTTGTTAATGTGGTGTATCACAATGATTGATTTGCGTATATTGAAGAATCTTTGCATCTCTGGGATAAATCCCACTTAATCATAGTTTATGATCGTTTTAATGTGTTGTTGGATTCTGTTTGCTAGTATTTTGTTCAGGAGTTTTGCATCTATATTCATCAGTGATATTGGTCTCTAATGTTCTTTTTTTGTGGTATCTTTTCCTAGTTTTGGTATCAGGGTGAAGGTGAATTCATAGAATGAATTTGGGAGTGTTTCTCCCTCTGCAATTTTTTGGACGAGTTTGAGAATGATTAGGTGTTAGCTCTACTCTAAATGTTTGATAGAATTTGCCTCTGAAGCCATCTGGTCCTGGACCTTTGTTTGGTGGAAGATTTTTAATTACAGTTAAAATTTCATTTCTTGTGATAGGTATATTTTTTATCAAAAATATTTATATTTTTTAGGATATGTTTTCTAATTCTTCCTGGTTCAGTCTTGGAAAATTGTACCTTTCCAAGAATTTGTCCATTTCTTTGTGGTTGTCCATTTTATTGGCATATAGTTCTTTGTAGTAATCTCTTATAATCCTTTGTATTTCTGCAGTATCAATTGTGATTTCTCCTTTTTCATTTCTAATTTTATTGATTTGCATCCTCTCCCTTTTTTTCTTGATGAGTCGGGCTAAGGGTTTATCAATTTTGTTTACCTTCTCAAAGAACCAGCTTTTAGTTTTATTGATCTTTGCTATTGTTTTGTTTGTTTCTATTTATTTCTCCTCTGATTTTTATGATTTCTTTCCTTCTGCTGACTCTGGGTTTTCTTTGTTCTTCTTCCTCTAGTTGTTTTACATGTAGGGTTAGATTGTTTATTTGAGATTTTTCTTGTTTCTTGACGTGAGATTGAATTGCTGTAGACTTCCCTCTTAGAACTGGTTTTGCTGCGTCCCATAGGTTTTGGGTCATCATGTTTTCATTGTCATTTGTTTCTGTGTACTTTTTTATTTCTTCTTTGATTTCTTCAGTGATCTCTTGGTTATTTAGTAGCGCACTGTTTAGTCTCCATGTATTTGTGTTTTTTACAGTTTTTTTCCTTTAATTGATTTCCAGTCTCATAGTGTTGTGGTCAGGAAAGATGCTTGATATGATTTCAATTTTCTTAAATTTTCTGAGGCTTGATCTGTGACCCAAGACATGATCTATCCTGGAGAATGTTCCATGTGCACTTGAGAAGAAAGTGTATTCTGCCACCTTTGGGTAGAATGTTCTAGAAATATCAGTTAAATCTAACTGGTCTATTGTGTCATTTAAAACTTGTGGTTTCCTTACTTATTTTCTGTTTGGATGATGTGTCCATTGGTGAAAGTGGGGTGTTAAAGTCCCCTACTATGAATGTGTTACTGTCGATTTCCCCTTTTATGGTTGTTAGCATTTGCCTTATGTACTGAGGTGCTCCTGTGTTGGGTGCATAAACATTTATAATTGTTATATCTTCTTCTTGGATTGATCCTTTGACCATTATGTAGTGTCCCTCCTTATCTCTTGTAACATTCTTTATTTTAAAGTCTATTTATAATCGGGTATGAGTATTGCTACTCCAGCTTTCTTTTGATTTCCATTTGCAAGGAATATCTTTTTCCATCCCCTTACTTTCAGTCTGTATGTGTCCCTAGGTCTGAAGTGGGTCTCTTGTAGACAGCATATATACGGGCCTTGTTTTTGTATCCATTCAGCCAGTCTGTGTCTTTTGGTTGGAACATTTAATCCATTTACATTTAAGGTAATTATCACTTACATTTAAGGTAAATATGTATGTTCCTATTATCATTTTCTTAATTGTTTTGGGTTTGTCATTGTAGGTCTTTTCCTTCTCTTGTGTTTCCTGCCTAGAGAAGTTCCTTTAGCATTTGTTGTAAAGCTGGTTTGGTGGCGCTGAATTCTCTTAGCTTTTGCTTGTCCGAGAAGCTTTTGATTTCTCCCTTGAATCTGAATGAGATCCTTGCTGGGTAATCTTGGCTGTAGGTTTTTCTCTTTCATCACTTTAAGTATATCCTGCCACTCCCTTCTGGCCTGCAGAGTTTCTGCTGAAAAATCAGCTGATAACGTTATGGGAATTCCTTTGTATGTTATTTACTTATTTATTTTTTAATAAATTAATTTTATTTATTTATTTTTGGCTGCATTGGGTCTTCGTCGCTGCATGCGG
>RJWK010040389.1:0-19994 GCA_004363435.1 Platanista minor | reverse complement strand
TTTTTGTTATTGAGCTGCATGAGCTGCTTGTAAATTTTGGAGATTAATCCTTTGTCAGTTGCTTCATTTGCAAATATTTTCTCCCATTCTGAGGGTTGTCTTTTGATCTTGTTTATGGTTTCCTTTGCTGTGCAAAAGCTTTGAAGTTTCATTAGGTCCCATTTGTTTATTTTTGTTTTTATTTCCATTTCTCTAGGAGATGGGTCAAAAAGGATCTTGCTGTGATTTATGTCATAGAGTGTTCTGCCTATGTTTTCCTCTAAGAGTTTGATAGTTTCTGGCCTTACATTTAGGTCTTTAATCCATTTTGAGCTTCTTTTTGTGTATTTATCATCTTTAATATCTTTCATCAGTGTCTTATAGTTTTCTGCATACAGGTCTTTTGTCTCCTTAGGTAGGTTTATTCCTAGGTATTTTATTCTTTTTGTTGCAATAGTAAATGGGAGTGTTTCCTTAATTTATCTTTCAGATTTTTCATCATTAGTGTATAGGAATGCCAGAGATTTCTGTGCGTTAATTTTGTATCCTGCTACTTTACCAAATTCATTGATTAGCTCTAGCAGTTTTCTGGTAGCATCTTTAGGATTCTCTATGTATAGTATCATGTCATCTGCAAACAGTGACAGCTTTACTTCTCCTTTTCTGATTTGGATTCCTTTTATTTCCTTTTCTTCTCTGATTGCTGTGGCTAAAACTTCCAAGACTATGTTGAATAAGAGTGGTGAGAGTGGGCAACCTTGTCTTGTTCCTGATCTTAGTGTAAATGCTTTCAGTTTTTCACCACTGAGGACGATGTTGGCTGTGGGTTTGTCATATATGGCTTTTATTATGTGAGGAAAGTTCCCTCTATGCCTACTTTCTGCAGGGTTTTTATCATAAATGGGTGTTGAATTTTGTCTAAAGCTTTCTCTGCATCTATTGAGATGATCATATGGTTTTTCTCCTTCAATTTGTTAATATGGTGTATCACGTTGATTGATTTGCATATATTGAAGAATCCTTGCATTCCTGGAATAAACCCCACTTGATCATGGTGTATGATCTTTTTTAATGTGCTGTTGGATTCTGTTTGCTAGTATTTTGTTGAGGATTTTTGCATCTATGTTCATCAGTGATATTGGCCTGTAGTTTTCTTTCTTTGTGACGTCCTTGTCTGGTTTTGGTATCACGGTGATGGTGGCCTCGTAGAATGAATTTGGGAGTGTTCCTCCCTCTGCTATATTTTGGAAGAATTTGAGAAGGATAGGTGTTAACTCTTCTCTAAATGTTTGATAGAATTCGCCTGTGAAGCCATCTGGTCCTGGGCTTTTGTTTGTTGGAAGATTTTTAATCACAGTTTCAATTTCAGTTCTTGTGATTGGTCTGTTCATATTTTCTAGTTCTTCCTGATTCAGTCTTGGCAGGCTGTGCATTTCTAAGCATTTGTCCATTTCTTCCAGGTTGTGCATTTTATTGGCATAGAGTTGCTTGTAGTAATCTCTCATGATCTTTTGTATTTCTGCAGTGGATTCTTAACCACTGCGCCACCAGGGAAGTCCCTTGAGCATCTTTAAATGTTACTTGTTGGCCATTTGTATTTCATCTGTGGAGAAATGTCTAGTCAATTCCTTTTCCAGTTTCTTAATTGAGTTATTTGTTTTTCTGTTACTGAGTTCTAGGAGTTCCTTTTATGTTTTGGATATTAAGCCCTTATCCAGTATATGGTTTACAGATCTTTTCTCCCATTACCTAGGTTGCCTTTTGACTCTTGATTGTTTCCTTTGCTGTACAGAAGGTTTTGGGTTTGATATAGTCCCACTTGTCTATTTTTACTTTTCCTGCCTGTGCCTTTTGTGTCATGTCCAAGAAATTATTACCAACACCAATCTTATGAAGCTTTCCCCCATGTTTTCCTTTAGGAATTTTATACTTTAAGGCGTTACCTTTAAAGCGGTGGGCCTGGGTTCAATCCTTGGTTGGGGAACTAAGATCCTGCAAGCCACATGGCATAGCTGAAAAAGAAAAAAATAAAAGGTGTTACCTGTAAATCTTTATTCCATTTTGAGTTGATTTTTGTGTATGGTATAAGATAAAGTTCCAGTTTCTCTTTTTTTTCATATGGATATCTAGCTTTCCCAACATCATTTGCTGAAGAGATTATCCTTTTCATATTGTGTAGTTTTGGCACCCTGTCAAAGATCATTTGACTGTTTATGCATGGGTCTATTCTGTTCCATTGGTTGGCATGTACCCTCTTCTGAAAAGTTTGATGAAAGCCGTTTATTCTCATGTAGAAAAATACTTATATGCACCTGTACCAATTTATTCATACAATTCAGAAGATTAATGATTTCTTTAAAGCCAGACCATAGACCTCAGGCCCTTAACTTGCTGGGTGACAGACATCTAAATTCTGACCTCAGAGACACAACTAATTTCATAGACTATGCACAAAACAATACTGATGACTTTTTTTTAGGGGGGAAAACTACCCTGTAATGACTGTTAAAATACCAGTTGGTTTTGTGAAACAGTGAGCTGATTCTTATTCTAAAGCTAGAGTAATTAAAATAGTGTGGTACTGGAAAAGGACAAACAAATTGACTGAGAGGAAAATTGGATGTAGAATCTAGGAAGAGAAATTTAGGCATCATTTAGATGGCAGAGATAGCATTAGAAATTAGTGGGAAAGATTGAATTAACCATTCATTAAATGGTGCTTAGATAAGAAAAAGATAATAGTAAATCCCTATTTTACCCTATGCACTAACTTCCTCATAGATTAAAGACTACATATATAAAGCAAATCTTTAAAACTTTTAGGAGAAAATGTAGAAAAATATTTTTGTGATGTCAAGGATTTCTTAAGACATAAAAAGCCCAAACTTTAAAGGATGAAATTGATAAATTCAACTGCAGTAAAATTAAATACTTCTGTTGACAAAAGACTCAATGAAGAAAGTAAAAGGCAAGCTATTGATTGGGAGGTTTTATATGTAACATCTAACCAAAAAAGAATATAAAAAGAGCCCTGGGAAAAGACAAACACCCAGTAGGAAAAAAGAACAAAAAAAGCAAAGCATGGCTGAATGTGAATTTGCGTTGAAACTGAGTGCTCGTTAGTACATGGTCATCATTTATATTATTGTTACTTGAAATATTTCCTAATACAGCAGTCCTCTCCTTGCTCACTACAGCATTAACTGCAACTTGTGCGTGTTGTAACTGTGTCTTCGATTTCCATGGCTCTTGGGTAACACAGTACCGTGCAAAGCAAAGACTGCCAATACAAAATTTTAATGAAAGATAATTCCTAAACATTACTATGATTTTACACATACATTTGATTTGTGAACCCCATGTAGTTATGAGTTTTTCATTTTGTGACTTCTTGAGCACTTTCCCTGTTCATTTGTGACTGTTATTATCTCCTAAGATACAGTGTTTTAATAACATGGTGCAAGGAGGATCATAGAGAAACCAAAATATCCATTTTGATTATTCCATGATATGAAGGATTATCTTTCCAGAGTTTTGGCTTTGTATATTTTAAAAAATTCTTTTAAATAATTACTATAAAATGTGCATTACTAAGGGTTCTTTTCCCCTGATTTATTTTCATTTCCGTAGTAGTCAACAAGATGCCATATCAGTAGCAACTGAGACTTCAGAATCAAGCACTTCAGATTTGCCTTCATCAGAAGGTGGAATTAGAGAATTGTGTGAGGTGAATAATGCTGAGAGTAGTTGTACAGAAGAAGGAAATGTTGACCTAAAAGATAAAGCACTGTAAGTATTTTACATGGTAGGATTTTAAAATTTGTTTTCAAAATTTTGATAATTTATTATCATTTAAAAATTGATAATTTCCTTCCTTTAGGGATTAGGAGAGGACTGTAGACCATTTAATATGTAATTGTACTGTGGTCTTAGTGACATTAAGGTTTTTTACTTTATATTTCATTATGGAAAGATTATCTTAGTGATACGAGTTATAGCAAACTGGTAACTTACGATGAAATTCTAAAATAATTTGGAAGCCTAAATATTTGATTTAACTTTTACTTGGTTTGAGTTATTTTTCATACCTGTTGTCAAAGTAGTAGATTTTGATATTGATGACTTTAAAGAGATTATGTATTATGTTTTCTAGTATGAAAATACTGATTAAATTAATATCTTCACTGAAAACAATAAAAGCACCACAAGAATCTCCTCCCTTTGAAAAGATATCTCAGAAGTTCAGACTTCCTTTTTATCTCCTTCATAACTCCTCATGGGCTTAAAAGTTGTTTAGTTTATGAATTCTTATTTTCAGTAAAGCATAGTCACATTGAGAATCAAACTTTTTTTTTTAAAGATGATTTTTAAATTTATTTTTTATTTATTTATTTTTGGCTGCGTTGGGTCTTTGTTGATGTGCATGGGCTTTCTCTAGTTGCAGTGAGTGGAGGCTACTCTTCCTTACTGCGCACGGGCTTCTCATTGTGGTGACTTCTCTTGTTGCGGAGCACGGGCTCTAGGCACGTGGGCTTCAGTAGTTGTGGCACGCGGGCTCTGTAGCTGTTTCTCGCGGGCTCTAGAGTGCAGGCTCAGTAGTTGTGGAGCACGGGCTTAGTTGTTCTGCGGCATGTGGGATCTTCCCAGACCAGGGCTTGGACCCCGTGTCCCCTGCATTGGCAGGTGGATTCTTAACCACTGCGCCACCAGGGAGGTCCCAGAGAATCAAACTTATTTTTTTAAATAAAAATTTAAACTAGTCTTTGGAATAGGTAGTATATTCCTGTGGTTCAAACATCCCAAAGTGTAAGAAGGTATAGAGTGAAGTATCCTTCTTGTCATGTCCCCATTTACCCTAACAAGTAACCAGTGTTATTTATTTCTTAGGCTTTCAGAGATTAAAAAAAAAAAAAAAGACATTAAAGCTAATACAAATACATAAAGTTAATATATATTTTACTCTTTTTAAAACCCTAATGGTAGCATAGTATAATACCATTTTGTAATTTTTTTATCTTATATCGTCGTATCTTTACTTAAAGACCTTTATTCTTTTTATAGTTGCATAGTGTTCTGTTGTATGGATGAATCACACTTTATATTATCGGTGTCCTGTTGATGGCTATATATGTTGTTTTTACAAACAATGCTTAGAAACTTATACCTCTATCCTTTCACGTTTGTGCCAGTGTATTTGTAGGGAAAGTTCCTAAAATGAAATTGCTAGCCCAAAGGACACATTTGTATGTGAGTGTGTGTACATTTATACATTTATGATTTTGATAGGTACTTCCAAAATGCTCTCCATAGGAGTTATTCTAGTTTATATTCCCACTAACAATGTAAGAAATGGGTCCCTACCAACAGTATTATCAAACTTGGATTTTTGCTGGTCTTGATAGATTATAAAATAAAATAATATCACAGTATAGTATATATACCCCACTCCTTTTCTGACAGGGGTAGATAATTCTATTTTTTTTTTTCCCTTCAGTTGCTTACTTAAAAATTTTCTAACCTAAGGAAAAGTCAAAAGAACAATGAGCATCTGTATATAATTCCCCTTAGAGTCTCTGATTCTTAATATCTTTTCACATTTGTGCTTGCTTGCTGTTTTTTTTTTTTTCAATCTTTTTTTTCTTTTTTTCTTTTTTGGCCGTGCTGCGCGGCACGTGGGATCTTAGTTCCCCGACCAGGGATCGAACCTGCACCCACTGTGTTGGAAACGCGGCCTCTTAACCACTGGACCGCCAGGGAAGTCCAGCTCACTCTACTTTTAATTTGTACATTTCTTATTGGGAGTGAAGCTGAGCATCTCTTCGCATTTCAAACCTATTTTTATTTTGTTTTTTTGTGAGTTCATATCCTTTGTCCAGTTTTCTAATGAGTTACTGGTATTGTTCTGTAGGAGGCCTTTACATTTTAGAGAGGTTAGCCTTGTGATATGAGTTGTAAAACATGTTTTCTTGGTTTGTAGTTTGACTTATGACATATGTTTTGGCCATGTAAATGTTTTTGATTTTTATGTTGTCAGATCTCTCTCCTTTTTTTTTTTTCTTTTATGGCTCCTGATCTTTTAATCAAGTTTTAGAAAGGCTTACTCCACCTCAAAGTTACAAAAGAATTCATTCATGTTTTCTCTATGGTTTCACTTAAATCTTTGATCCATTTAGAATATATTGTGAGTACAGTGCAAGGAATGGAGCTAATTTTATTTTATTCCCCAGTATTACTAGTTTTACCATCACCGTTAATTTAATTTAACATTTATTTTAAAAAATATATTATTTTTGTGGTCATCTTATTCTATTTTGAAATGCCAACTTTATTGTATACTAAAATCATGTATTTTGGAGTCATCGTCTCAGTTTTCTTTTGTGTTTCATTTATCTGTTATTCATGTGTTAGTACCACAATATCTTAATTATTGATGCTAAATAGTATATTTTTAACATCTGATAAAACAAATTAGTTACCCTTCATTGCTCTTCTTGTTCAGTCTTCTTTGCTACATTTATTGTAAGTAAGCTTAAAGGAGTTCTTTTCTAGCTATGAATGGATTTTTAAAGAATTTTCCAGAATTTCTTTTGAATATGCCTGCATGTTGGTACAATTTAAATAATGTTAATTTTCTAGGGAAACTGATCAAACAAAAAGTATTAAACCGATGACAAGAGGACGACTCCAGAGACCGAAACCCAATTTATCAAGGGCAGTTGGGAAGAAATCAGTTCTTTCACAAGGGAAAACAGATGCAGAGAACAAGAGTTTACATACAGAAACTTCAGTTGAAAAGGTATGGAGTAAGAGACTTAATGGAAATTAAAATTATAAAGTATTTTTTCTACATAGTTGGGAATAAAAATGTTTAACTTGTAATTACAAAGTAATGTTACCAATAGTAAAGCCAAGATATGAGAACTTCACACATTAATATTAAATTTGTCTTACTAGTCTCATGTTGTATACATTTTCTTTAGACTATAAGATATATCATTTTGAACATCCTTAGTAGTAACAAATATGTCTTTTGTTTACTTATATAAAATATTTATTCAAAATATTTTTTAAACCAGCTATAATAAAATTATAACCACAACCCTCTTATCTATATACAGAATATTCCTCTGTTTGTCCTTCATAAACTTCATTTCTCTTTTTATGGAAGTAAACATTTCTGTAGTTTTTAACCATATATGACATTTAAAACATTTTTCTCTGAAACTATGCATTTACACTTTCTTGGGGTTAATTGATCTTTTTAATAGCTGCATCAGGTTAACATTATTATTAATTTACCTAACCATTTCTCTAATGTTTAGGTTGTTTCCATTTTTTTAACCCTTGTAAATAAAAGCAAACAATTTTATAAATAGGCAAAGAATAAATTTCCAGAGGTGGTGGGATTATTGTGCCAAAGTATTTTAAATATTTTTTGGCTCTTGTTAGGCATTGTCAAACTGACCATCAAAAAAAGGAATCTTGGGAATTCCCTGGAGGTCCAGTTGTTAGGACGCTTTTACTGCCTGTGCCCAGATTCGATCCCTGGTCGGGGAACTAAGATCCCACAAGCCCCGTGACCAAAAAAAAAAAAAAAAAAAAATAGAATCCATTTACATTGCTTTAAGCATTAAATGAATGTTCCTGTTTCCTTATATCCTTGCCAGCATTATATTATTAAAAATATTTTATTTTTGCTAAAATAATTTTTTAAATTTTAGTCTTTTTTTTCTTATGTGAAATCTTTTTAATCTTAATAATATAACTATAACTATATTATTATAATCTTATGAGATGTTTTTAAATTCTAGAAAATTGGGAAAATACAGATTCACGTAAAAATTAAAACAAAGGTTAATTTTATTATCTACATGCAACCAACCTTTTAGACTATATCCTTCCAGCTTTTCTTTTACATTCTTGAGTAGTAGTATTAATTCACTTTTGTATCCTTCTCTGGTATTTTAATATTTCATAAATATTTTTCCATATCATTCAATATCTTTTGAAAACATGGTTTTTAGTGACTTCATAGTATTCTATCAATGGGTATAACTGAATTTATTTAACCGTTTATTCATTAGTGGATATTTTGTCAGTTTACAGTGTTTGCTCTTTTGCATAATGTTCCAGTGAACATCCTGGTACTTAAATCTTTGTCTAGATATTTTTTTAGAGTAGAGTCTTAGAAATGATATTGCTGGGTCAAAGAATATGAGCATTATTAAAGTTCTTGATTCATGCTGGCAAAAGGCTTTCCAGAAAGGATATACCAATTTGTGCTTCTATCAGTGATGCATGAGATTATATGTTTAAAAGGTTCTCATCTGCCTTTATGATTTTAACAACTCTCTTTTAATAATTAGAAGTACAAAAAAGTGAAATTTTGTTTTAATTTCCATTTATTTATTACAAAGTTTGAACTTTATGTTAAGTAGATTAAATATAAAAAATTAAATTCATAGAATCATATGGAAAAGGATAAAATGAATACACTTGGTATTTCTGGAATGGAGAATAAAGAGAAAGAAAATCCAGAAGCTGACACTGCATCTAAGTAAGTATTTAGGAAATAGAATAAAAATAGTAATGCTTAGGAATGATTGTAATGACTTATTTTCTACTTAATAATGTCAGCATTTTATTTTCAGCTAGTGTACTTAAGTCCATTTTTAACTATAGGGATTGTTGAAACATTTTAATAATGCTTTTTATGCTTGGTATTGTAGAAATAAATTATAGTATGGATCCACTGGTGAGCAATTACATTTCTCCCTCAACTTACTAACAAGATTTTAACAGTCTTGTTAGATAAATGAATGGTTAAGATATGTGTTTCTGGATAATTTTATTTATAGCAAGGGGTTTCCAAAGGGAATATTTAGGGGAATTCCCTAGTGGTCCAGTGGTTAGTGCTCCATGCTGCTACTGCCGGGGGCACAGGTTTGATCCTTGGTTGGGGAACTAAGATCTCGCACCTCTCCCGTGGCGGAGCACAGGCTCCGGACGCGCAGGCTCAGCGGCCATGGCTCACGGGACCAGCCGCTCCGCGGCATGTGGGATCTTCCCAGACCGGGGCACGAACCCGTGTCCCCTGCATCGGCAGGCGGACTCTCAACCACTGCGCCACCAGGGAAGCCCGGTGGGGAATCTTTAACTTGGAGTAGAGATCTAGAATAGGTCTTGCTCCAATATAAATCTGAACCAGTGGATTCTGGACTGTATGTTTATTCCATAATCTGTGTCCAGTGCCCTGGAGGTGTATGTATACAGTGGTGTCCTGAGTGGGGAATAGAATTCCATGCTTGTCAGGTATAGATTTTTCCAATTTTGTGGTGAAACTTTGATTTTAAAATGTTTTTTTATAGTCATGCTTTTAGGACTATGTCTGTTCTAGAGGATTAAGGTATAGAGGTGTGTGTATCTTTGAGGGTGTTCTTATAAGGACACTTGTGAATTATTTTGTATTCCAAATGGTTTACTTATTTATACCTGGGAGAAGAGAATACTGAAAACAAGCATGTATGTGATATACAAGTAATTATGTGACTTCAGAATAACCATTGATTTTATTCCTTTGTAATTACTCTAGTTTGAGTGAAAAAATTTGTCTGCAGGAAGATGAACAACTAAAGGCTTTCAGACCTGCACGCCTAATGAGGGGCTTATTGCAAAGGCCAAAGCCAAATGTAGGTAAAGCTGCTGAAAGAAAAGAAAGTGTTACATCCCAGGAAAAAACTGGGGCCAGTGTAGAAAAGAATGAAAATGAGTCCTGTATCAATAGAGATGTAAGTACTCTGATGCCCTCCAGTTTTTTGTTAAACAAATACATAAGCCTCCTTTCATCCCCCTTTTTAAACAGCAATACTGTATACAAATATGTATATTGTTCTTTAAATTTAATGCCCAAATCTCATAGCCAGCAGCTTTGCTAATTGTGAAGGCACTTAGCTCTCAGCTCTGTGGATTTTAAGCATTCATATGATGAATCATCTTCTTTCACCCTGCTCATGTTTGGACTTGCCTTCCCCCATCACTCAGCAGGTGTTTGAATTATACTTCCCTTCTGAAAATATAGCTAGGTATATGAATTTTAATACTGACTTAAACAAAATAAAATGTTAAAAGCTACCTTACTAAAATATTCCAACAACAAAGATGATAAATTTTAGATTATTTACATAATAACTGGTCTCTGTGATAAGAGTAAGAGTTGGCATGATTTGAGATTTGAATTTCTTCTGTTATGATTCCCAGGGCCTATAATGTGATTGTAATAATCAAAAAGATTTAGAAAGATAGACCCCAAGGGATAATTTTAACAGATCAGACTGAAGCAGTTACTTGCTTTCTGATTAGGAGGAAAAGAATGGGGGCTTTGAGATAAGGTAAAAGGTGTGGCTTGTGAAATTTCCTGTCTCTAAAGAACAAACGTTAAAAAGTGCCCCTTGGGGAATTCCCTGGTGGTCCAGTGGGTAGGACTCCTGTGCTTCCACTGCAGGGGGCCCGGGTAAGATTCCGCAGGCTGCACGCGTGGCACCACCCCACAGCCCCGTCAAAAAAAAGAGTGCCCCTTGAATATCATAATTTTGAAATGTTTACTGTTTTCCTTGTACTCAAGTCATACATAATTTTCAGTGAAGTCTTTTATAAATGTGTGTTACATTGTGAGACCTAAAACTTTTTTAAAAATGTGTTTGTTATTAAGACTCCTGAACAAATAGAAGATCAGGCATGTAAAAATTTTGATTGTGAAGACATCACATCACAATCTGAAGAAAAAGATACTTCTTTTCAAAATGTGCAGTCAGATGAGCCCAAGGCTCTTAATGAATGTCTAAGGTAAGCATCATCTTATTAATGATATAATAGTTGAATTATGTGTAAAGTTTTAGAAATTCTTAATCATTTTTTAAAAATAGCAAATCAGACTGATTTTGTTATCGTATATCAAGTTACATAATATTTACAAGTGTAAATTCACCTTTCAAGGCAGTTTATGTCATTGCCTTTGTGTTGATTTCTCACTTATTGGTATTTTGATGAATTGATTTACCCATCTCAAATTAGACCTTGAGTTAACATGGATAGTATTATCACTTCACATGCATAGTAAATTACATGTTTATATCCAGATGTGAAAATGCTACTTACTTTCTTAATATTTGTTTCTTTGGGATTAGATTGATCACATATTACCTTTATTTAAGGTTTATGTAAATTTTAAGTAAAACTCATACTTCCCATAGCCAAAGCTTTCTGAATTTGTTGTTTCCCCTCTGCGGATATTAAACCAGATCAACGGAATTATTAGTGTGCTTTAAAAACTTTTTTCCTTTAGGGAATATTCAGTGCACAAAAGCACTGAGAACAGAATAAGAGACTCCCATGTACCTACTATCTAGTTTCAACAATTATTTATATTTTACCAATCTTTACATTTAAAGTTTGGCCTATTGTATACTTTATTACAGCTGTATGAGCCTGTTTAAATACTACCTAACCTGAGAGTGAAAGCTAGGTTTCCTGAACTACTCAAAAGATCTTTATTAGAAGACAGAAAAATTCCTTTATTCCTCTCTTCTTTCTCTATTCCTTTGTACCCCCTCCCTACACCACCAGCCTATTTTACTTCTCTGCCACACAAACTCTGGGTAGGTGCCTGTACAACTGCATTACTTGTTGCATATCTCTGATACAAATATTAGTTACAGATATCTGACAATTTGGATATTTTGTTTGTATTTTTTTAGCTTAAGCCAGACTCCATTTTCATGTAGCTTAGGAGAAAACCAAGTTTTCCCTGAGTGGCCTTTGGGTTTTAGAACCCTGCTGGATTGTTCATAACTAATATCCAGTCTGATATCAACAACTTTCCTCTCCAAAGGCAGTGACCTTTCTGGCCTTTGAATCTCCAGTGTTCATAAAAGCAATTCTAAGATTCTGTGTTTTATCAAATCATATGCCTGTTTATATCCAGTAGGCAGTTTCCCTCCTCCCCAGTCTCAAACACTGAACTGTTCAAGATGCTATGTAAGAAACTGAAAGAAGAGAAATATCTACACAAGAAAAGGGCCTCAGAGGTCAAAATCTTAACCAGTCACTAAGTGCTCTTTCATTCATTTGTATATTTTTATTGGTTTTACTCTCTATTATTATGATAAAGCACAAAGCAGAGCATGCTGCTGCTTTTTTGAAGAACAAGGTGCTTATACTAGATAGTGATTGTTGTGTGCCCAGTAGCATTCAACAGACTGCAAAATGTTGTTGTTTATTTACTCTTTTCTTTCATTCCCACAATGTATTATGAAATCACAAGCTTTTAGAGAAGTGACTGTACAAGAAACCTCATTTTTAATTGTTTTTAAAAAGTGAGGGGCAGACCTAGTTTTTAGTCATAAGACTGTACCTTATTCAAATTATACCTCCACCCAGCTATTTGAGATCCTGGTTAGTTCTGGCCATATAAATGAGTTCATTAACTTTTATAGCAAGACATATGTCTGGATAAAGGCAAGTAGGAGGGAAAAGGTAGGAATAGCAGCTACAAATTGGTCTAGCTCCAATGTAGAGGACTTGGAGAGTATCTCAGCCAGTATTTGCCAAGGTTGATGTGGATGACAATTAGAAAGAGACTATTTAGGCCTGATTAGCTGCTACTCTAATTGACCTTACTGATAGATTTCTCTGTATATATGTCTCTATATAATAAATATATTTAATTAAGAAACATTAACTGTAATTTCCAAGGATGGAATTTTTTCTCTAATTTTTAAATTTTGCCCAGAGATTCCTGGTGCTTCGTTAATTTTTTTTTTTTTTTAATTTGAGAGTTCCTGGTTTTTCAGTAGTGATTTCTCAACCATATCTCTTCAGTTGGCAGTCTAGTTTACAATTTGATTGTGTGTCTTTTTTTTTTTTTTTAAATAGTATTCAAGAGGATAGTAAAGCAAATAAACAAGTTCAAATTCTAAAGACTCGATTTCAGAGACCAAAGCCAAATACAGGAAGAAGAACTGGAAGAAGAGAAATTTTTTCAAAGGAAAAAGAGGTACCAAGGGAGGTTCTTGCCTCTGAGGAGATGACAGCAGCTTTGAGAGAAACTGCAAGATTGGAAACCTCACCCAGGGAAAAGGTACCTGTGGAGACTACTACTACTAAGGAAATGGAGTCAGATTTAAAAGAAACTGAAAGAAAAGATATCTCTCCCAGGGAGAAAATACCAGAAGTGATTGATGTCACTGTGGAAATGGAGACAGATTTGAGAGAGACTGGAAGAGAGATTTTCCCAAGGGAGAAGATAACAGAGGTGACTGATGCCACTGAGAAAAGAGAGACAGATTTGGAAGAGACTGAAGGAAGAGAAATATCCCTACAGGAAAATGCCCCAGAGGAGGTCGATACTATTGGTGAAATGAAGACAGGTTTGAAAGAAACTGGAAGAGAGATTTCCCTGAGGGAGAATATACCGGAGATGATTGATGCCGCTGAGGAAGTAGAGACAGATTTAGAAGAAACTGAAAGAAGAGAAATACCTACACAAGAAAAGCCCTCAGAGCTCAAAACTATAGATGATGAAATGGAGACAGATTTGAACAAAATTGGAATAGAAATTTCCCCAAGGGAAAAGGTACTAGTGGGGATCAGTGCCACAGGGGAAAGGGAGATTGATTTGGAAGAAACTGGAAAAAGAGACATTTCCCTGATGGAAAAGGTATCAGGAAAGATGACTGCCATTGAGGAAACAGAGGCAGATTTGGAAGAAACTGGAAGAGAAATTTCCTTGAGGAAAAGCCGATCAGAAGAGATCAGTGCTTCTGAGGAAAAGGTGGCAGATTTGGAAAAAACTGGAAAAATAGACATTTCTCTAAGGGAAAATGAACCAGGGGAGACTGGGACCTCAAGACAAACTGAGACAGATTCATTGCAGAGGGGTAGTGGTGACTGCAGTGCTGTGCCTTCACTAAATGTTAAAGTATGTATTTTTCTGTCCTTTAAAAGTATTTTTTTGAATACTTTTTCAGAGAAAAAAATATCAAAATAATTCCAGGATTATTGCCCTTAAGTCCAACAACATTTAAAGTCTCTAAAAGCATAATGTCTTTCCCAGTCCTAAATTCTGTGTTTCAGGACCTTAAAGAAATTATATATTCTTTTTTTTTTTTAATAATTGAAAAAATTTTATAATTGTGGAAAAGTTACTGTTCTTAATGTTAATTTAAAATTACTCTTAGATAAAAGAAATATAAGAGATTGGACTGAATTTGTGCTAATTCTAGTATGAACATACCCTGGAATTATTTCCTTTGACCATATCTGTATCAGTTTTTCTCTTTATTTCCTGTCCCACCCCACTTCACTCCACTTTTAAAAGTTCATCTTATTAAAAGTTTCCAGTTAATTGAAGTTGAAGCTATTCTAACATTTTCCAGTTTTCTTTAACTTTTTTTTGGATAGGTAATGGCATTTGTAGGTTGGAAAAAACGTATAATAATATGCAATATAGAAAGAAGAATTTTCCAAATTCTGTGTTATAGCATTTGTGAATTAAATTTTATTTTACTTAAAAATTAAAAACCCCCAAACTTCTGCATTTTTAAAAACAGTGTGAAGAATATAGGCTTTTGTCTGAAATGTATGACATGCTTAAGGAATATTTTATATGTGCTGATTTATTTCCAGGACATTAGCAGTGAAGTACAGTCCATGGTGCATGTATCTGTAGAAGAAAGAAGAAATTCTGAAAAGGAAATATCAAGTCAGTTGAGTCATTTGAACATTTCTTCACAGACTTCTGAACTTGATAAAATAGAAGACCAGAGGATGCGATCTCCAGATGTTCCAGAGCAGTTTTCAGATATTAATTTAAGGTACAAGTATATAGATCTGTGTGCTTATAAAGAGAAAGCATATAAAGTTATATTTCCAGATTATGTTAAAGGTTTTAAGACATATCATCTATAACAGAGTGTTGAAAATTTTAAGCTGGTTTGGGGAAGACTGGGAGAGATTTGAGGTCCTTCTGACAGTAGACCTTCTGACAGTAGAGAATTACTAACATACAAAATTGTGTACAGCACATACTTTTAAGTCAGTACAGGTGTGACAAACCTGTATTTTCTTGGTGCAAAGATGATATAATTCCTAGGCTTATACCTGGATTGTACCACTCATGTTTTTCAGGCTCTACCAAATAGTCCGATTTGTTTTCCTGTTAAGAATTAGAATTAAATATTTACTGCCAGTCTCTAAGGTTGTGCTAAGACTCCACTCCCACTGCCCCTTCATTTCATCCTAAAGCTTGATAATCCTTGTTCCAAAAGCAAATCTCTTCCTCAAGAACAGAAGCCATTTGAAGTGAAACCAGCACCTTTTGTGAGAAGTAGATTCAAAAGACCAAAACCAAACTTAGCAAGAGCAGCTTCAAAAAGAGAGACTATAGAAGCAGAAAAACATGCACTTGGGAAGAAAGTGGAAGCTGATAAAAAAGGGACGGTTGTGATACAGCAGGATGGGGAACAAACGAGAACTCTCCCTTCTCAACGTGTGAGTGTTATAAGATGGAGGTTTTCTGTTTTAGTTATTATAGTTACTAAAGTAAAACACTTGGAATTAAAAATTCACAAATATTTCCTTATGTAATTTGTGTTGTGTCTGATATTGTTCCTGCACTTAATGTACCTCATTGTTCCATGTGGTCTGTTTAAGAATCTTGAATCTCTAATGGGTGGGCAAATGTGTCATGGGAAGGATTTTAAGAGGCCCAGGCTCTAGTTCAAGTTCTGACCTTTATTCGTCATGTGACCATAGCCAAATGATACAACTAGTTTCTTCACAGGAAAAATGAGAATGAGAGTCCATCTTTATGTCACTCTGTTGTGAAGGTGAAATAAAAAGTTAAAAGCTTGATATGAGTTAAAAGGAGATTATTTTATTTACTTGATTAACTTGGTCTATAAGAGATTAAGATGTGTGATACAGCATCAAAAACCTTGAAATGAAACGTTAACACTCATAAGTTGAGCGTTCAAGCATATGAAGTGCTTTTTTGAATTAAAATTCTTCTTTTACATCTTAGCTCAGTTCTTACTGTGCTTGAACATTTGTACTTTTTCCTTATAATCTTATGTTTAAAAAGGATAAATCATGGGAATTCTGTGGTGGTCCAGTGGTTAAGACTCTGCACTTTCATTGCTGAGGGCCTGGGTTCAATCCTTGGTCAGGGAACTAAAATCCCACAAGTTGCGAGGCATGGCCAAAAAAACCAGAAACAAAAAAACCACCACTTTCATTTATTTATTTATTTTAATTTAATTTAACTTAATTTATTTATTTTTTGGCCATGCCATGTGGCAAGTGGGATCTTAGTTCCCTGACCAGGGATTGAACCTGTGCCCCCTGTGGTGGAAGCACAGAGTCTTTTTTTTTTTTTTTTTTTTAATTTTATTTATTTTTTTGGCTGCATTGGGTCTTCGTTGCTGCGTGTGGGCTTTCTCTGGTTGCGGTGAGCAGGGGCTACTCTTCGTTGCAGTGCATGGACTTCTCACTGCGGTGGCTTCTCTTGTTGCGGAGCACAGGCTCTAGGTGCATGGGCTTCAGTAGTTGTGGCACGTGGGCTCAGTAGTTGTGGCACACGGGCTTAGTTGCTCTGTGGCATGTGGGATTTTCCTAGACCAGGGATTGAACCCGTGTCCCCTGTATTGGCAGGCGGATTCTTAACTACTGTGCCCACAGGGAAGGCCTAAGCGCAGAGTCTTAACCACTGGACCGCCAGGGAAGTACCCAAAATCACTTTTTATTGATTATTTTAAATGATTATAAAAATTGCAAATTGGGAAAAATACATCATCTAAAAAGTTAGAGTCCTTTATAATGGTCCATCTTTCCCTCCCAAGTTAGCAATTTTAAATATGTCTACCTAAACTTTTCTGTATAGATACTTATTTATATAAATAATAAAATGTGTGGGTATTTTCATTGTTTTACAAAAATGGCATCATATCCTGCCTTCTGATTTTTTTTTCACTTAACACAGTATTGTGAACATCTTTTTTTTCTTTTTTTTTAATAATTTATTTATGGTTGTGCTGGGTGTTCGTTGATGCACACGGGCTTTCTCTAGTTGTGGCGAGCAGGGGCTACTCTTCGTTGTGGTGCAGGGGCTTATTGCAGTGGCTTCTCTTGTTGCAGAGCATGGACTCTAGGCGCATGGGCTTCAGTAGTTGTGGGCTCAGTAGTTGTGGCACACGGGCTTAGTTGCTCCGCAGCATGTGGGATCTTCCCGGACTAGGGCTCGAACCTGTGTCCCCTGCATTGGCAGGCAGATTCTTAACTGCTGCGCCACCAGGGAAGTCCATGAACATCTTTTTGGATAAGTATATAGAAATTAAACTTCTTTTAAATGACTCTGTACTGTTTCATTGTAAAGAAATTGTAATTTATTCAGTTCCCTACTGATTTGTCTTGTTTCCAATTTTTTGTTTTTCCTTTTCTTTTTCTTTCCTTTTTTGGGGGGGATATTATATTGCTGTAATAAATATCCTTGTGTATAATTTTCTAGATAGTTATTTGAGTGTTTTTATGAGATATATTTCTAGAAGTAGAATTGCTGGAAATTAAAATTCTTGGTAGATATTGCCCTGTTGTCTACAAAGACTGTATCAGTTTATTTTTCTAACAGTTTATTAAAGTTTCTATTTCCCTATACTTTTACCAACCTTGATGAATTTCTTTTTTAATCTACCTTCTAGGATGTGGCTTCCCTAATGACATCAACAGAAAAAGACAAATCAGATCACAGTCAAGAGGAGGCTGTGATATTACCATATGTACAGACTGAAAAGGACCTTTCCCCTTCGAGTTCTTGTGAACCTATAGAGGAGTCTCAGTCTACACAAGCCCAGGAAAAGGAATTAGTTGTCTCTATGGGGTAAACAGTGATAGTTTTATTAAAATCTAAAATAGAATTATTTCAAATAGTTCTTCATTTTTTTTTAAGAAATGTGTTAATGTATTTTGAAAGTGAGTATCAAGAATACTTGGTTTATTTTTATTCATATGGCCTGAAATACAAAATCAGGTTGAGTTCAACACCTTTTAACACTTGCCTGCTTATATTCACTGTTAGCTGCTTAAGATCTTATACAAAGCAATGCATTTAAAAATATATGTATATAAGGTATGTATTCATTACCTTTTTAAAAATTGTAGTAAGATACATATAACATAAAATTTACTATTTTAACCATTTTTAAGTGTACAGTCCAATGGCATTAAGTACATTCACATCATTGTACACCATTACCACCATTCATCTCCAGAACATTTTTCTTCCCAAACTGAAACTCTGTACCCATTAAACAATAACTTCCCATTCTCCCTACCTCCAGTCCCTGGCAGCCACCATTGTGCTTTCTATTACTATGAATTTGAATATTGTAGGTACCTCATGTAAGTTCAGTACCTTTTGAGAATTGAAATAACTATTTTTTTATAAAATGAGATATAATCAGAAAGTAATTTAATTTTCCTTTAATGTACAAAATATTTTTACAGAGTTTATTAGATTCAAATTTTATATTTTTATAGTAGTTTTCATCTTTTTACAATCAAGCTTTCTCTCTTTTCTCCTGTCCCCTTTTCTAGGACTTATATAAACACTTGTGAACAAGAAATGAAGGAAAGCGTTGTCCAAACTGCTCCACCAGTAAGGGGCCGACTTCAGAGACCCAGTCCAAACTTAAAAAAGGTTGGACAGAGGCAAGTAATAGAAAAAAGTGAAGCCAAAGAAACAACTAAGGAAGAAAGGAAACTACAAAAAGATGAAACTAAAAAATTCCTGACTGTGGTGAGTTATTACTATGTAATTAAATCAAGCCTTTTAATGAATATTAAAATATCAAATGGTAGCTCAGACTTGGCTTAGAATATAGGCATCTGATACTTACTCTACTTCATACATAACGTGTCTAGTTTTGTTTCAGATTTACCATTGTGGATTTTTTTTTTTAATGAAAATAGATCTTTTTTTCCTAACTAATGAACCTGTTCATTGTGAAAATGTTCAATCAATACAAAATAATATAATAATTACCCCTAGTCTCACCACTCTGAGGTAACCACTGAAAACCTTTTGACATATCTTACCGGATATATCTCCATGCATGCATGTGTGCATACTCATGTAAATTTAAATAATAAACTCATTGTAATCTTGTTATTTTGTGACTTACTGTTTTTCACTTAGTAAGTGGCTTTCCATGTCATGAAATATAGAGATACATCATTTTTAACTGCTATGTAACATTCTGCTATTTGGAATGACAGTTTAACCAATCTCTTATTGATGGATCTTTTGATATTAGAAACAAATCTGAGTAGTTTAATGCCCATTTCAACAGATCTTGTTTTTCTGTCCTTTACCAAGGGAAAATCTACATTTAAAATAAAGTGATTGTAATCCTTATTTGAAACCCCCCCCCAAATTAAAAAAAACACATTGCATTGAATTTTTTGGGAGGGAGGTTTCCAACAGATGGTTACTGTAGTTTTTAAAGCATTATGTGAACATATTACTGCAGTAATCTTTGAAACTTTCTCTGTGAATAGGCAGTTTTGTTTTGGGCAGCAAAACATGAACATTGCATACTCAAGTTTGAGACTTCATGTTTTTTAAATTTTTTTAAATTTTTTTTTATTTTTTAACATCTTTATTGGAGTATAATTGCTTTACAATGGTGTTAGTTTCTGCTTTATAACAAAGTGAATCAATTATACATATACATGTGTTCCCATATCTCCTCCCTCTTGCGTCTCACTCCTTCCCACCCTCCCCATCCCACCCATCCAGGTGATCACAAAGCACTGAGCTGATCTCCCTGTGCTATGTGGCTGTTTCCCACTAGCTATCTATTTTACGTTTGGTAGTGTACATATGTCCATGCCACTCTCTCACTTTATCACAGCTTACCCTTCCCCCTCCCCATATCCTCAAGTCCATTCTCTAGTAGGTCTGT
>RJWK010040388.1:0-20025 GCA_004363435.1 Platanista minor | reverse complement strand
CGGGCCTCTCACTGTCGTGGCCTCTCCCGTTGCGGAGCACAGGCTCCAGACGCACAGGCTCAGTGGCCATGGCTCATGGGCCCAGCTGCTCCGCGGCATGTGGGATCTTCCCAGACTGGGGCACGAACCCGTGTCCCCTGCATCAGCAGGCGGACTCTCAACCACTGCGCCACCAGAGAAGCCCTGTATTTAATTTTTGATAGTTTGATTAATATGGTGTCTTGGTGTGTTTCTTCTTGGGTTTATCCTGTATGGGGCTCTCTGCACTTCCTGGACTTGATTGACTATTTCCTTTCCCATGTTAGGGAAGTTTTCAACTATAATCTCTTCAAATATTTTCTCAGACCCTTTATTTTTCTCTTCTTCTTCTGGGACCTCTATAATGTGAATGTTGGTGCATTTAATGTTGTCCCAGAGGTCTCTGAGACTGTCCTCCATTCTTTTCATTCTTTTTTCTTCATTCTGCTCCATGACAGTATTTCCACCATTCTGTCTTCCAGGTCACTTATCTGTTCTTCTGCCTCAGTTATTCTGCTATTGATTCCTTCTAGTGTAATTTTAATTTCAGTTATTGTGTTGTTCATCACTGTTTGTTTGTTCTTTAGTTCTTGTAGGTCTTTGTTAAATGTTTCTTATATTTTTTCCATTCTATTTCTGAGATTTTAGATCATCTTTACTATCATTACTCTGAATACTTTTTCAGGTAGACTGCCTATTTCCTCTTCATTTGTTTGGTCTTGTTGGTTTTTACCTTGCTCCTTTTCCCTTGCTGCTTTTAAGCAGCACTGGAGCTTGCTGGCCATTGGGTGGAGCCGGGCCTTAGTGCTGAGATGGAGACTTCTGGGAGACCTCTCACTGATTAATATTCCATAGGGCCAGGAGTTCTCTGGTGGTCCAGCATCTGGACTTGGCTCTCCCATGTCGGGGGCTCAGGCATGATCCCTGGCTGGAGCAGCAAGACCCTGCAAGCCACACAGTGCAGGAGAAAAGGAAGAAGAAGAAGAAGAAAAAGAAATGAACAGACAGAACTCCAAAACGACTGGTAAAAGCAAAATTAAACAAACAATATCACACGAAGAAACATACCACAGATGCACTCACAAGAAGAAAAGAAAAGGAAAAAAAGAGAAAACAAAAAGAAGAGGGCAACCAAACCAATAATGAAAACAAACCCCCAAATGAAAACACTAAAAACTAATCTAACAAAAACCTGTATCCTGAAGCAAATCAAAGGCAGAAAGCAAATTTTAAAAAAAGTAAAGAAAGCATAAAACAAACCCACCAAAAATTTTTAAAAAGTAAAGACAAAAGAAAGATGAAAACAAAATGAAAAAGTATAAAACAACAAAGTAAAAACAGAAAAATATAAAGTATAGTTAAAAATTAGATAAAGGCAAAGCAAATCAAAGAGGAAAAAAAAAACACAAGAAAAAACACAATATAACAAAAAAGTACAGTAGCAATAGGAAAAAATTTTTAATAAAAAATATATTAGAAATAAAGGCATAAAAAAATTTTAAAAAGTAAATGAAAAATTAAAATTAAAGAATAATAAAAAATAACAACAGAACATATGAAAAAATAGTAATAGATCTTCCTATGGCATTAGCTGTCAGTGTCCTTGTTCCCACAGTGAGCTACAGCCAATTCCTGCCTACCTAGGAAGTCCTCCAATACTTCTAGGTCGGACTCTGGACCTGCTGTGGACACTGTGGGGCTAGCTCAGACAGTGGTCTGGCCTTATTCCCGTGTGTGCTTGCCCCCAAAGTCCACATTTGCCCCTAAAGTCCACAGCCTCAATTGTTGAAACACTCATTGTTTATTCAGGTATTCCACAGATGCAGGGTTTAACCAAGCTGATTGCAGGGATTTAATCCACTTGGGGCTAGGGCTGCACAGAGAGGTTTCCCTTTCTCTTCTTTGGTCACATATCCCCTGGGGTTCAGCTTTGGTTTTGGCCCCACCTCTGCATGTGGGCTGCCCTCAGGCATCTGTTCCCCACCCAGGCAAGAGGGGACGAAAGCAGCAGCTGATTAGGGCTCACTTGCTCACTCAGGCCCAGGAGAGGAATGGTTATGGCAGTCACAATTGGAATGCGTGAGGAGTGTCTGTGGCGGCAGAGGCTGGCATGAAGTTGCAAGAGCCTGAGGCACGCCATGCATTCTCCCAGGGAAGTTGGCCCTGGATCATACTACCCACAGCACTGGCAGGCTGGACAGGCTCAGTGGAAGGTGTGGGCAGTGACCTGCACTTGCACACAGGACCCTTGGTGGTGGCTGCAGCAGCCTCTGAGTTCCAAGATAACAGCCACAGCTTGCACTCATGTAGGCATCGTTCTGCTGTCTCTGAGCATGTGGAGCAGTAAGCTCCTATGGTGGGCCGCCCCTCGAACACCCTGCAACAAAGGTCTCCTACCTCTCCAGCAGGCCCAAGCTTTTTCCCAGACTCCCTCCTGGCTAGCTGTGGGGTTGCAGTCCCTCCAGGCTGTCCTCACACAGCCAACCCCAGTCCTTTCCCTGGGGTCTGACCTCCGAAACCTGAGCCTCAGCACCCGGCCCCCACCAGCTCTGGTGGGTGAGCAGACAAGCATCTCAGGCTGGTGAGTGCTGGTAGCACCCATCTCCATGTGGGAAACTCTCCACTCTGCCCTCTTCACCCCTGTTGCTGCCCTCTCCTCTGAAGCTCTGAAGCTCCCCACCCCATCCCTGCCAGTGAGGGGGCTTCACAGTGTGTGGAAACTTTTCCTTCTTCACAGCTCCCTCCCAGAGGGACAGGTCCCATCCCGATTACTTTGTCTCCTTTTTCTTTTGCCCTACCCAGTTACGTGGGGATTTTCTTGCCTTTTTGGAAGTCTGAGGTCCCCTGCCAGTGTTCAGTAGGTGTTCTGTAGGAGTTGTTCTACGTGTAGATATATTCTTGACATGTTTGTGGGGAGGAAGGTGATCCCCACGTCTTACTCCTCTGCCAGCTTGAAGGTCCCTCTGGCCTGTAATTTTAATGTCTTCTGTCATTCTAATCTGGTTTCTGTGTCACGATAATGCTTCCCTCATAAAATAAATTTGGGAGTGTTCTTTTCACTTTTTTTTTGAAAAGTTTGAGAAGGATTGATATTAATTCATCTGTGAAGTTTGGTAGAATTCACTAGTGACACCATCTGGTCCTGGAATTTTGGTTGTTGGAAAGCTTTTGATTACTGATTCAATCTCCTTACTAGTAATTAGTCTGTTCAGATTTTCTATACTTTCATGATTCAATCGTGTTAAGTGTATGTTTCTAGGAAATTGCCCATTTCTGGTAGCTTGTACAATTTGTTGGAATATTCTACTCTGTAATGGTCTCCTATGATAATTTGTATTTCTGTGATATTATTTGTAACGTCCTCTCTCTCATTTTTTCTTTGAGTGCTGTCATCTTTTCTTGCTAAAGCTTTGCCAATTTTGTTTATCTTTTAAAGAAACAGCTCTAGTTTTGTTGATCTTCCCGTTGACTTTTTACTCTGTTTTGTTTATTTCTGCTCACATCTTTATTTCCTTCCTTCTAAGTTTGGCCTTGGTTTGCTCTTCTTTTTCTAGTTCTTTGGCTTATAAAGTTAAGTTTTTTGAGACTTCTCTTGTTTCTTAATGCTGCTATTTATTACTGTGAACTTCCCTCATAGGACTACTTCTGTGTATCCCATACGTTTCCAGTTTCATTTGTTTCAAGGTACTTTTTGGTTTCTTTTGATGTCTTATTTGAACCGTTTGTTGTTCTGTAGCATGTAGTTTTATGTCTGCATATTTGTAAATTTTTCAATGTTCTTCTTGTAGTTGATTTCCAGTTTCATACTGTTGTCAGAGAAGTTGCTTGATATGATCTCATCTGCTTAAATTTATTAAGATTTGTTTTGTGTCCTGTCATATGATATATCTTTGAGAACGTCCCATGTGCACCTGAGAAGATTGTGTATTGCTTTTGAATGGAATGTTCTGTGTATGTATGTTAAGTCCATCTGGTCTAGCATGCCATTTAAGACCAATGTTTCCTTATTAATTTTCTGTTTGGAGGATCTATCCATTGATAAAAGTGGGATATTAACTTCCCCATTATTATGGTATTGTTGTCTATTTCTCCCTTTAGGTTTGTTAATATTTGCTTTATACCTTTAGGTGCTCCTAAATTATATGCATATATATACCTAAAAGTGTTATATCCTCTTGCTGAATTGACCCCCTTTATCATTATCTAATATCTTTTTTTGTGTGTGTTTCTTATTACAGTCTTTGTTTAAAAACTAATTTGTCTGATATTAGTATAGCTACTCCAGCTTTCTTTTGGTTTCGACTTACATGGAATATCTTTTTCTCCCTTCACTATCAGTCTGCTTGTGTCCTTATATCTGAACTGTATCTCTTCTAGGCAGCATACAGATTGGTCTTGTTATCCTATCCATTTAGTCATTCTGGTCTTTTGATTGGAGAATTTAGTTTATTTACATTTAAAGTAATTCTTGATCGGCATGTGCTTATGGCCATTTTGTTCCTTGATTTCTTGCTGTTTTGCAGTTCCTCTGTTTCTTTTTTTTCTTGCTCTATTCCTTTGTGGCTTGATGACTTTCTGTGATGATGTACTTAGATTCCTTTCCTTTTCTCTGTTGTCTATCTGTTTTAGGTTTTTTGCTTTCTGGTTACCATGAGGCTTACATATATCAACGTATATTTATAGCAGTCTATTTTAAGTTGATACCAACTTAAGTTTGAATGCATTTTAAAACTCTGCATTTTCCCTTCCCCCTCCTATGTTTTATATTTTTGATGTCCTATTTTGCATCTTTCTACCTTGTGCATCCCTTAACTAATTACTGTAGGTACAGTTAGTTTTATTACTTTTCTCTTTCAAACTTTGTACCACAGTTACCGTACATTTACTTTTATCAGTGAGATTTATACTTTCCTATATTTTCTGTTACTTATTATCACCTTTTCATTTCAGTTTAAAGTACTCTTTTTAACATTACTTGTAAGGCCAATTTAATGATAATAAACTCCTTTAGAGTTTAATTTTTCTGGAAACACTTTATCTTGCCTTCAATTCTGAGTGACAGTCTTGCTGGGTAAAGTACTCTTGGTTGGAATCTTTTTTCTTTCAGCACTTTATATATACTGTGCCACTCTTTTCTGGCCTGTCAAGTTTTTGCTGAAAAATATGCTGATAGTCTTATGGGGTTTCCCATAACAAATGTACTCTTACTGTTTTTAAGATTCTTTCCATGTCTTTCACTTTTTTTTTCTTTTATGTGAATATAATTTATTGAACAGATGTATTCATAGTTTCTTTTTTCTTTGCCATATATGGTCATAGGTTTTATTAAATTGAAGTATAGTTGATTTACAATGTTGCATTAGTTTCTTGTGTATAGCAAAGTAATTCAGTTATGTGTGTGTATATATATATATATATATTTATATATATATATATATATATATACACACACACACACACACATATATACATTCTTTTTCATATTCTTTTCCATTATGGTTTATTATAGGATATTGAATATAGTTCCCTGTTCTATACAACATGACCTTTTCATTTATCCATTCTATATATAATCAATTGCATTTGCTAGTCCCAGTCTCCCAATTCAACACTCCCCTGCCTCCCCACCCAGTGTCTTTCACTTTGACATATTATTTATAAGGTTTTTTGGTGTCAGTCTCTTGGGTTCATCTTGTTCAAGACTCTCTGAGCTTCCTGGATCTGTATGTCAGTTTTCTTACCCAGGTTAGGAAAGTTTTCAGCCATTATTTCTTCAAATAAATTTTCTGCCATTTTCTTTCTCTCTTCTCTCTCTGGGACCCCCATAATGCAAATATTGATCTGTTTTAATGTTGTCCCATAAATTGCCTATGCTACTGTTACTTTATTTTTTTTTTTCTTTTTGCCACTGTGATTGGGTGAGTTACACTTTCCTGTCTTTGATGTCACTGATCCTTTTTTTCTGCTTCATCTAGTCTGCTATTGAAACCCTCTAGTGGATTTGTCTGTTCAGTTTTGTAATCTTTAGCTTTATAACTTCTTGTTGGTACTTTCTTATATTTTCTGTCTCTTTGTTTAAGTTCTCACTGTATTCATCCATTCTTCTCCTAAGTTCAACAAGCATCTTTATGACAATGCCTCTGAACTTTTTATCAGGTAAATAACTTGACTCTGATTAAGTTTTTCTGAGGTTTAATCTTTTTCTTTCATTTGAAACATTTTCCTCTGTTTCTTCATTTTCCTTGACTCTTTGTGTTGGTTTCTATGTCTTAGACAAAACAGCCACTTCTCCTAGACTTGGAGGAGTAGCCTTGTGTAGCAGATGAAACTCATTATTCAATTGTGCCCTAGAACATGGTTGTCTCACAAACCTTTGTGCTCATCTAAACAGACTATTTTATTTTTAGTGGCTCCCAGTAGCTGAGGATGTGCCAAGACCTTTCAGTGCCCCAAAGGGGAGGATCTCTTCAGCACCTAGATTCAAGCTGATTGAAAGCCAGAGCCTCAGGCAACAGCTTTTGTAGTATGCAAATATATACCCACTGGGACCAAAAGTATAGGATCCCTCTGGCCACAAGACCCAGGAGAACAAGAAGAGTCTTCTAGGTGGAAGCCTCTTAAACCAGGGCACCAGATGTAGACAGTGAGGCACCCCCCACCCCAGGATATAGTGGGGTTCTGGAGTGTTACAGAAGGAGAACCAAAGGTAGCACTTGCCTCTCCAAGTTCTCTGGAAAAGATTCCAGTCAACCTTTAGATGTCTGTTTAATCAGAAGCCTGCTCCTCAGGCTGCATCTGTGATGATAAGCTAATAGACCTCTTTCCCAGAAAGACTGAGCTCCTGAGTCTGTTGTTTCTTGCTGTGCCCTGTAGCCACTTAATAACTCTTTCTTGGTTAGTTACAATCCTGTGGCACCTGTGTGCATAAGCCCTAGAGTCTGGGTGATCTAGTGTTGTCCTCTGGCAGCAGCCACAAAAATCAAGGTGCCAGACAAGGGTATAAGCGCCTTTCTGAGATATACTGGTGAACTGCAGTGAGGCAGAAGGAGAATGCAAAATTGTGTCCACTGGCCTCTGTTCCCTGAGAGGAGCTCCAAAGGCCCCTAGGGATTATTGCCTCTTTCTATGCTGGCCTCTGTTCCCTGAGAGGAGCTCCAAAGGCCCCTAGGGATTATTGCCTCTTTCTATGCCCTGGGGTAAGTAGTTGTTTAAAAACTTTTAGAGCATTCATTACACTCCTATGCGATCCTCTAGCATAAGCTCTCCTGGCCACCAGAGCCAAGCAATCTAGAGATATTACCTGGATAGCAGTCACAAAAATCAGAGCAGGCACCAGAAGAGGGTACAAGCACATTTCCAGGAAATACCTGTAAGCTTGACCACAGCAGATGGAGAGCATGAAATTGATACCCGTTGGGTAGGGTGAAGTAGGAGAGCACAGAAATGGCTCCCTCCAGCCTCAGTTGGACTCTAGTTATGTGTCAAATTAGATGCCTGCCCCTCTGTTCATTACTTTTAGATAAGCACATAAGCCTTTTTAACATAAAATCTGTGTGACTCTTAATCATTTGCTTCTTGTCCTTGGTGCAGGTGAGGATGAGTGTGCTATCTCTAAGAGCTGTTTCCTCAATTCTCTATAACCTTGTGGGTCTTGGGGACAGAAGCCCCATTTATTTTCAAAGCTAGGAAATTTGGGGACTTATCTCTCAGGTACAGACTCTTAAAAGCTGTGGTACCCAATGCGGGGTTCAAACTCTACATTCCTAAGGGAGAAGCTTCAGGTTGAGTTCCCTCCAGATTGTGTGTCACTGTGCTCATTTGCCTGATGCATAGGAGTAGCTCAAATAGTTTTTAGGCCTTTTCAAAGATAATTGTTCCATATATAGCAGAATATTTGGTGTGTTTGTGGAAAGAGGTAAGTTCAAGATCTTCCTATGTCACCATCTTGAACTGGAATCTATATCACACTTTATTTTTTCCTTTATCTGTCAGTAGACATTTAAGTGTTTTCATGTCTTGGCTATGGTGAATAGTGCTGCAATGAACAGGAGAGTCCTAATATTTCTTCAAAATCCTGATTCAGTTCTTTTACATAAATACTGAGAAGTGAGATTGCTGGATTATATACGGTAGTTCTATTTTTAATTTTTTGTAGAACCTCCACACTGCTTTCCATAGAGGCTGCACTCCTTTGTGTTCCCACCAACAGTGCACAGGTGGTCCAGTTTCTCATATCCTTGCCAACACTTGTCTTTTGTTTTTTAAAATAGCCATCCTGACAGATGTGAGGTGATATCTCATTGTGGTTTTGATTTGCATTTCCCTGATGATTAGTGATGTTGAACTTGTTGGTTCTTTGTATGTCTTCTTTAAGGAAATGACTATCAAGTCCTTAGCCCATTTTTCAACTGGGTTACGAGTTTTGTTGCTATTGAGTTGTAGGAGTTCCTTATATGTTTTAAAGATTAACATTTTATTAGATAAGTGGTTTGCAAATATTTTCTCTCATTCCACAGGCTGTCTTATCACTCTGTTGATTATTTCATTTGCTGTGCAGAAGAGAATTAAAATGATTATAATTAGATTTGAAAGGTGTATTCTAATAAGCAGATATGGGAATTAAATATTTGATATTATGTTAGTAGTTTTTAAATTCCAAACTGGTGATTTGAAAGACAATATAAGCTATGTATAATAATAATATTAAAAGTGTATGAACAGATTCATTACATTGCAATAATACCTTGAGTTTTTTAAAAGCAGAGTATTTTTCTTAAATCACAGCCCAAATATTATCCATTAGCCCCTTCCAACTTTGAGGCAATAGAAAATTCTCATATATACTGTTTGAACTTTGACAATAACATTGAAAGCTACAAAATTTATTTTAAGAAGTTGGCAACACTCAAATAACCAAACTAACCACAATTTAGATCACTGCTTGCAACAAAAAATTAAAAAAAAAAAAAAAACTTTTCAAAGTACCCAAACTTAATATTTCCATATATATAATTAATTTATCAAATATACTTCTGAACACTTTAATTTCAAGTTGAAGAGCAACTTTCTTAAGACAAAGGCATGAAACCATGAAAAAATGGTTGAAATATGTGCTACACATTAAAGTCAAAGAGTTGTTTATTAAAAGAAAAAACAGAATTAAAAGGAAAATGAAACAAAACTAATATGACCAATGTTTAATGTCCAAAATATTTGGAGAATCCCTAGTAACCCAGGTCTTATTAATAAAAGGAATATAAATGTAACCCATCAATCACATCATCAGGCTAAAACACAAAAATCATATATTAGTATTAATAGATACAGCATATAGCAAAAGCATTTGAATAAAATCCAACCCTTTCATGATAAAAACTCTCAGCGGTAACTGTGGATATAGGGGAACATTCTCAGCTTGATAAAGAATAGCTACAAAAAATTACTTATATATCATACTTTAAGGTGAGAAACTTGAAATTTTCCCACTGAGATCAGGAATAAGGCAAGATATTCCTTCTCATAACTCCTTTTCAACATTGTACTGGAAGTATTAGCTAATGCTGTGAGACTCAAAAAGGAAATACATGATATACAGATATGGAAGGAAGAAGTAAAATTATCTCAGTTCACAGATGACGTGATCATCTCTGTAGAAAATCCAAAATAATTGACCAGAAAAACCTCATGCAACTAATATGTGATTGATTATAGGAAGGGGAGAGGGATAAACAGGCAGAGCACAGAGGATTTTTAGGTCAGTGTAAATACTCTGTGATATAATAATGATGGACATATGTCACCATACCTTTGTCGAAAAAAAGACTGTACAACACCAAGGGTGAAACTGAAGGTAAACTATTGACTTTGAGAGATTATGATGTGTCAGCGTAGGTCCATCCATTTTAACAAATGTACCTACCACAGTGCAGGGGATGTTGATAATGTAGGAGGCTATGCATGTGTGAGGGCAGGGAGTATATGGAAATCTGTGTACTTTCTCTTTAATTTTGCTGTGAGTCTAAAACAGCTCTAAAATAATGAAGTCTTTTTTTAAAAAATATAATTTAGGATATAAAATAAATATCCAGACAACACATCACATATGGTATTAAAAAAATGTAGTTCGGTATTATCCTGTTGTGACTCTCCATGAAATTGAAAATGATATTAATATACTGTTGACCTTTGAACAACATGGACATTGTTTAAGGGTCAAGTGTAACTATATATGTACATATACACACATGTATAAACATATTTATATATGTATTTTTTCCAAATATTGTTGAGGTTATACAGTGTAAACTTTCATACTCCTGGAAGGCATATAAATTTTTACACTTTGGATGGCAATTTGAGACTACGAGTCAATATCTTTGACACATTCCTTCCAATAGAGAATTTCTACTGTTTGTTTGGGAATCTCTTACAACACTAATATGGCATAAAAAACAAATTATACCTGAGGATATTCATGGGGCATTGTTTACAAAAGCAAGTTTTAAAACAACCTGTATGTTCAACAATAATAACATGATGAAAAAAACTAATACTAAACTTTCTTTGGGTTATTTGTATGGAAATAATGTAAATGTTTCAGACATTTAAAAAAATAATAACATGATAAGACATGTATAACATCTCTATGTTTGAATATTTTATTCCAATTTAGAAGCTTATTTAAAAACATAGAAGAGGGAGGGGGTGTATGTATGCATATAGCTGATTCACTGTTGCACAGCAGAAACTAACACAACATTGTAAAGCAACTATACCCCAATTAATTAAAAAAACATGATGTAGGGGAATGAAGTATTGTTTAATGAACAGAACAGAAATTTTATATAGATTATATTAGCTTGCTATTGCTGGTTATAAACTACCACGAGCTTGGCAACTTAAAATAACACATATTTATTATCTCATTTTGGGCCCAGCTAAACTGGGTTCTCTTCCCTGAATCTTAGAAGACTGCCTTCACGGTGTTGGCTGGAGGACATTCCTCTCTGGAGCTCAGGATCTTCTTTCAAACTCAAGGGTTGTTTTAAGATTCTTGCAGTTGTAGGACTATGGTCCGTTATACTTGCTAGTGGCCAGTCAGGGTCTACTCTGAGAAACTAGCAGTTCCTTGTTGCATGGACCACTCACAGCCCTCTCACAAAGTGGCAGCTTACTTCAAAGCCAGTAGGAGAATTTCCTGCTGAACTTGGCAAAGATGGAGTCTTTTTAAATTTTTAAAACATATTCATGGTTTTGGTTTATTTCAGTGAAAGGATAGTGGGTTTTTTTCCTCTTTTTTGGGGGATGACGGCATGTAGGGTCTTAGGGTGGCATGTATGATCCTAGTTCCCCGACCAGGGATCAAACTCATGCCCTCTGCTTTGGAAGCATGGAGTCTTAACAACAGTACTACCAGGGAAGTCCCAAAGATGGAGTCTTATATAACATAGTGATGACAGTGACTATCCATCACCTTTGTCACATAACTAATTGAGTGACTATCTTATCACCTTTGCCATATTCTATTGGGTAAATGTACATGGCAAGGGAGGTGTTATACAAGGCATGCCTCCTTGGGGTCATCTTAGAATTCTGCCTACCACGTATATCATGCTCTTGAACTTTGTAAATATGTCCTTTTGCCTCTGTATATGTATACAATTTTGAATATAGATTAAAAGTACTGAGCATGTGTATGGATTGAGTTCATCAAATATTTTGTGTTTTTATGATCATTCCTAACTCTGATTTATGACCATTACTCCCATGACCAATAATAATGTATCTGTTAAACTCATCATCATGGTAAAATTTGAGTCTGGAGTTAGCAGTCAGGAGGTGCATAAATCCATTCCACTAGATGAGGGCATCTAAGAAGAGCAGTTTTAGTGGAATGGTGACGACTTATATCAAATTGGATTGCAGAGTCAATGAGACACTAGGAATTGGTGGAATTTGCTCGAAAGAGATGTGAAGGACAGAGATAGCCATATAGATGGAGAAATCAGTAATAGAATAGAGAGATAAATGACTAAGAAAAAGAAATTGAACAGGTAAGAAAAAAATGGGATTCATGTCTAGAATGGAAGGAAGATATTGATAAATATTAATAAATATATTTGGTTTTGGAGCAACATGGGAATTCCTCTGTCCTAGTTTTATTACCTCACTAAACCATAAAGTAAGTCATTATTCAATTTCTATTTACTTTTAAAAATATTAAAATTGCCAAGAATTCCCATTAATATTTTTCAGCATTTCATGAGTGTTGGAATCTAGCAATGTTTTCTTATGCTAATCATACCACACATAAGGCATCTTTTACAGACAATGCATTTTGAGAAAGATTTCTTTTTTCTAACTTGCATCCTGTGGACTGGGCAATTTAAAGTATTTTAAATACTTTACTATTTTACTTTTTACATACTTTAATGTATTTGCCCTGGAGAAGAAATAAAACTAAAAGGCGTTTGTTCCTAATCCCTAGGCCTAAAATATTTATTTGATTCCTATTTCTGCAAGAAGTGTTATTTAGGCAGTATATTTTACTTAAAATGTGCTCTGCTCAAATGTCACTGGTCACACACTTATATTTACGGATAGAAGATGGCCATGGAGGTTATAAGATGGCCATGGAGGTTATAATATCACCTTTTCTCAGTTATAATATCATCTCCATTTCCCTTGACAATTTGTTGCAATTCGCACATTTCTCAGTTCTTTATGTTAGCACTTTCAAAAGCATCACTAAATGGAAATAGTCAGTGGATGGAACAGCATTGTGGGTTATTTTCAATTGTTTATATTTTAGCAAATATTACTTCGTTGAATTAACTCTTCCCTAAAATTCAAAGGAGGTGAAATAGAACCAAGCTAATCTGAGAGAGATTGAATTAAGACATCAGAAAAGGTCTTGGCCAATGGGTTACTGATTGGGGAATACAGCCTTTTAGGAAAGATGCCTTGGAAACTTGAGCTTCCAAGAACAGTTTGAGACAGGCACAGAGCATTTAACAAAAACAGGAAGAGAGAGGAGAATAATTCATGAGTTTACAGATATTTAACTTATTCTAAAAGTTAAATAGTATTATATATTATTTTCAATATATGGTATATAAGGCATTGTCTGACCCAAGCCTACCTCTCCTACAGAGTCTTCTGCTCCTCTCTCTTTTCCTCACTTTGTCTAGACAGGTTTGCCTTTGTTCTGTTCCTCTGTGCATCCTTTCATACATGCTCATTATCTCTACTACTCTTCCATCACTCTCACTCATTCTTAAAGCCTCAAAATCTCTTCCAAAGAGAAAACATCCCTGACTCACATCTAGATTTGTTCCCCCAGGCTTCTCTCAAACTGCATATTTTTTTACCTTTCTTTCAATGTCTAAGATCTAAATCCCTTATTAAACTGTAAGCTGTGTTTTCTCAGTTTACCATTGTATACTCAGTGTGTAGCTTGAAAAAGAAGAAATAGAGACACATAATCCCCATATTTCCAGTCCACCCCTATAGTAAGGCTGAGGAAATTCTGAGTGAAAGGAGATATGTGAATCATGTGGCCTGACCCTGGCAAGGTTAGGTTTTTGTCTCTTGTCTGTCTCTGGTTATAAAAGTGACTAAACAAATCTAACTTGAAATTTGCCATGGATTATTTGCATTTATATTTGTCCAGGAAATTATTTGATATTTTAAGTTCATCATAAAAAATAGTAATATATAATGTTTGTTAGGTGTACAGAAATATACACCCCTTAATATACATTTGTAACTTTGAAACCAGTACTTGGGCATTCTGACTCCCCAGCTCAAGCCATAAACGTCTGCGTCAAATGTGAAGAAAAGTACCTCTCTATAAGTGACTTGGTTTTGTCTTTCTCCAAAGGACCAATTATTTTGAATTTACTTCTTGGTTGAAAAACACAAACCAGGCCAGAATAAGAGATTGACAATGCAAAACATCTTTGAGGTAAAAAAAAAGTCACGTTTCGAAAATTTTGAAGTGATTCCTCTGTTGTCTTTAAGTAATCTTTTCTCTCTGAAATAGTATGGCAGCTATTACCTGTTTGATTTATAGAATGATAATTCTGTGCCATCAGGCTCTATAATTATTTGTAGCGTAGAACATTAAACATAGTGAGAACAGAGTTGTTTTAAATGTAAAATTTTGTTGTTTTTTAAATAAAGGTAGTTCATGCTTGTTGTGTGAAGGGCATAGACAGAAAATGTGGGCATAAGGAAGAGTTTACTGTGAAATGCTTACAGTTAGTACACACATTCCCCACCCCCCAATCTCTCTCTCTGCATTACACAGAGAGGTGTGCTGATCTAGGCAACACTAGAGACTATGGAAAGTGCTCCAGTAGAAGGACATGGCCTCATTATTTTATATATATTAGGGGGGACCTGTGTAACAAGGAGTATTTTCGTTGCTGGGGAAATGGCCTCATTTAAAAGTGGGAACAACCAGATCAGGGAAGAGGAATTTGCATAAAACTCATCATCTATCAGCTAGACACTTCTGTTCTTCTGCTGCTGAGTTGGCTCAGTTATGCCAAAGGGAAAAAAGCAGTTAAAAAAAAAAAAAGAATGTGTTATCCAGGAGAGGAAAGTATTTTCTCTCCATCTTCATGTAGAACGTATAGAAAACACAGTAAATTACATAGATACACTGGAATAATGACAGGAGAAAGAGGTATCACTAATACCTCTCTCTTATCACCTAACCAAATGATTAAAAATATTGAAAGTAAGCAAAGAATTCACCAGTAGCAAGACAAAACCATTTTTTTTTGTGGTACGCGGGCCGCTCAATGTTGTGGCCTCTCCCGTTGCGGAGCACAGGCTCCAGACACGCAGGCTCAGCGGCCATGGCTCACGGGCCCAGCCGCTCTGCGACATGTGGGATCTTCCCGAACCCGTGTCCCCTGCATCAGCAGGTGGACTCTCAACCACTGCGCCACCAGGGAAGCCCCAAAACCATTTTTAACAGTATATAACCTTAAAAAGTAAACATCTAAGAGAGGTTATAACAGACGATTTTGTCATGCATTGGCAAAGATATACAAGGGTGGGAGAAGAGAATAAGGTGAAAGCCTTACCAAGTTTATCAGTTGATAAAGCAGCAGACTGCATATTGAGCAACACATGACTTAAGCCTGTATAATTAGCCATAGTGCTCTGCTCTTCAAAGGCTCCCAAAGTATGGTCAGGATGAAGATGACATAAAGGTCTTAGATGGGAAAGAATCAAGGAGAATTTCCACAAATTATATCAGAGCAAATAAAAGAACTGAAAAGAGTTGCTCATATTAAGGATTTAAATAATTAAAAGAAATGCAAGGCAAATTTGAAAACACACTACATGGAAAATGTGTGTGCTATTGAGAAATATAATTAGAAAACAAAATCTACTCCAAACCAGAAAGCCATCCACAAAAATACTAGAGATAGAAAACGTTTGTATTATGGAATAAGCATTAAGCCACAGTGTAATGTAATGCATACCACAGGCACCAAAAACAAAGGAATCTCACCTCCTTGTACAGCCCAGCAGAGAAGCCGCATTAAATACATATGTTCAAGATAAACAACTAGTCCTCAAGTAAGAGGACTTGACAGCACCATTTCTTACACATAGATCATCCTGACTTTACCTAGTATTTGGGATGACCATCTGTATTAGCTTATCGCCTTAATACAGAGAAGAAAATAACTTGTCATATCTTTATGACAGAAGGTAGTTTTGGAACGTGGAGCAAAGATTAGGCTCCTACCCTCTCACGGAAACTGGGAAATAGGGGTGGTAGCTTTTGAAGTTTGCATTTCAAAGAGATGGCTCCCAGGTCCTTGAGAAAGCCATATCTGGGTCTTAGAGCTGAGAAAAGGCCTATCTAGTTTTCCACGTTTTAAAGAAAGGAGAGAATACTTGCAATTACACGTTTTCTAAAGCTGGTGCTCAGCGTAGGAGGAGGTGGAAGAAGTCTCTTCCCATATTTTAAAAAGGGAGAAATAAGTTTTTTTATTTTCAGTTTTTATTTTTCCTAACAGCATGCATGTGTATGTTCAAAAAATAAAGATTTCATTTCTAGAAGAGAACACAATCTATATGAAACTTCCTAGAATATCTAAAATATAATAATATTAATATGTCAGGATATAAGTCATTCAAGGGATTGAGTTCTCATGGTTCGGTGATAGATTATTCAGAGGAAATTTAATAAATCAATAAAACTATGTATAAACTTATTACTTGTAGTTATGGGAAAAACTAAATATATACACATAAGTGCATTTACCTATGTAGAATGGGGAGGTTGGATAAAGAAACTAATTTTTAAATTTTATACATTTCTCACTGTTTTTTGTTTGTTTTTTCAGATATATTACTACTTATCTGATTATCAAATAAACTAGTAATTAAAAAGTGACTTTACAGAATGGACATCATTTGAATTTTATCAGTGATGACCCTCCCTCATTCTAAGAGTTTGTACCCCAATAGAAGACAATGATAATAGCACTGTGGTACACCCTAGCTGTCTTTTCGATGAGACTTAATGGCGTTATGTTTCACTTTACATCTTCTATGTATCTTAAATCATATGTTATGAATGTTGACCTTTTAATTCTCTAAGATTAAAAGTGTCAAAGTTATCTGTGCATTGAAGCCAACTATTTTTTAGGAATTTTCTGTTAATATGTATGGTACATGTGAGTATAATAAACAAACCAAAAATATCCAGAACAATGCATGCAAATGCAGCATAATTAGAAAGTATTGCTAAGTAAGAAGATAAGAGTAAGACTAGCATACATACTCTTACAACTTATTCGTATTTTTTTCCAAATTTTTCCTATTGATTTATATAATACTTTGATAATTTAGCTTTATTGCCAATGTATTCTTGTATATCCTGCTGTTTTCATTTAACAATAATTATGAGTACTTTATCAATTAAAATTCATAAAAGTTAAAATTCCATTTTTCCGGGGGGCGACCTTCAAGATGGCAGAGAAGTAAGATATGAAGATCACTTTTCTCCCCACAAATACATCTACATGTAGGACAACTCCTACAGAACACCTACTGAATGCTGGCAGAAGACCTCAGAATTCCCAAAAGGCAAGAAACTCCCCCACGTACCTTGGTAGGGCAAAAGAAAAAACAGAGACAAAAGAATAGGGACAGGACCTGCACCTCAGTGAGGGAGATGTGAAGGAGGAAAAGTTTCCACACACTAGGAAGCCCCTTCACTGGCAGAGATGGTGCGTGGAAGGGGATAAGCTTCTGAGCCACAGAGGAGAGCACAGCAATAGGGGTGCAGAGGGCAAAGCAGAGACATTGCTGCACAGAGAATTGCTGCTGACCAGCACTCACCAGCCTGAGAGGGTTGTCTGCTCACCCGCTGGGAAAAGAGGGGGCTGGGAGCTGAGGCTCTGGCTTCGGAGGTCAGGGAGAGGAGTGGGCTTGGCTGCATGAACACAGTCTGAAGGAAGCTAGTGTGCCACAGCTAACCTGGAGGGAGTCCAGGAAAAAGTCTGGAACTGCATAAGAGTCAAAAGACCATTGTTTCATGGTGCGCAAGGAGAGTGGATTCCTTCCCAATCTGCCCATAGAAGGAAGAGCACCGCCTAACCTAGCTGCAGAGAAGAGGGCAAAAGCTGCGGCTATCAGCTCGGACACCAGAGGTGGGCATGAAACACTACTGCAAGCTCCAGTGCTGGACACCCTATGCCAAACGACTAGCAAGACGGGAACACAACCCCACCCATTAGCAGAGAGGCTGCCTAAAATCATACTAAGTTCACAGACACCCCAAAACCCCAAAACACACCACCGGACAGGGTCCTGCCAACCAGAAAGACAAGATCCAGCCTCATCCACCAGAACACAGGGACCAGTCCCCTCCACCAGGAAACCTACACAACCCACTGAACCAACCTTACCCACTGGGGGCAGACACCAAAAACAATGAAAACAACAAACCTGCAGACTGCAAAAAGGAGACCCCAAACACAGTAAGTTAAGCAAAATGAGAACACAGAGAAATACACAGCAGATGAAGGAGCAAGGTAAAAACCCACCAGACCAAACAAATGAAGAGGAAATAGGCAGTCTATCTGAAAAGGAATTCAGAGTAATGATAGTAAAGGTGATCCAAAATCTTAGAAATAGTATGGAGAAAATACAAGAAACATTTAACAAGGACCTAGAAAAATAAAGATCAAACAAAACATGATGAACAACAAATAAATGAAATTAAGAATTCTCTAGAAGGAATCAATAGCAGAATAACTGAGGCAGAAGAACAGATCAGTGACCTGGAAGATAAAACAGTGGAAACAACTACTGCAGAGCAGAAGAAAGAAGAAAGAATGAAAAGAAATGAGGCCAAGGGCTTCCCTGGCAGCGCAGGGGTTGAGGGTCCTTCTGCCGATGCAGGGGATGCGGGTTCGTGCCCTGGTCCGGGAAGATCCCACATGCCGCGGAGTGGCTAGGCCCGTGAGCCATGGCCGCTGAGCCTGCGCATCTGGAGCCTGTGCTCCATAATAGGAGAAGCCACAACAGTGAGAGGCCCGCGTACCACAAAAAAAACCACAAAAAACCCAAACAAACAAAAACCCAACCAGAATTCTTGAACTTCCCTGGTGGTGCGATGGTTAAGAATCCGCCTGCCAGTGCAGGGAACACAGGTTCGAGGCCTGGTCCAGGAAGATCCCACATGCCACGGAGCAGCTAAGCCCGTGCGCCACAACTACTGAGCCTGCACTCTAGAGCCCTCACGCTACAACTACTTAAGCCCACAACAAGGGAAGCAGCCACCGCAATGAGAAGCCCATGCACCACAATGAAGAGTAGCCCCCCACTCACTGTCACTTGAGAAAGCCGTGTACAGCAACAAAGACCCAAAGCAGCCAAAATTAAATAAATAAATAAATATTAAAAAAAACAAAAAAATTGAGTCCAGTCTCAGTGACCTCTGGGACAACATTAAATGCTCCAATATTTGAATTATAGGGGTCCCAGAAGAGGAAGAGAAAAAGAAAGGGACTAAGAAAATATTTGAAGAGATTATATTGTAAAACTTCCCTAACATGGAAAAGGAAATAGTCAATCAAGTCCAAGAAGCACAGAGAGTCCCATACAGGATAAATCCAAGGAGAAAGATGCCAAGACACATATTAATCAACCTGTCAAAAACTAAATACAGAAAGAATATTAAAAGCAGCAATGGAAAACCAACAAATAACATGCAAGGGAATCCCCATAAGGTAAAGAGCTGATCTTTCCGCAGAAATTCTGCAAGCCAGAAGGAGGTGGCTGGACAATTTAAAGTGAAAAAGGGAAGCACCTACAACCAAGACTGCCCAGCAAGGATCTCATTCAGATTCAATGGAGAAATTAAAACATTTACAGAAAAAAGTTAAGAGAATTCAGCACCACCAAACCAGCTTTACTCCGAATGTGAAAGGAATTTCTCTAGGCAGAAAACATAAGAGAAGGAAAAGACTGAGAAAAACCCAAAACAGTTGAGAAAATCCTAATAGGAACATACATATCGGTAATTACCTTAAATGTAAATGGATTAAATTTTCCAAACAAAAGACATAGACTGGCTGAATGGATACAAAAACAAGAGCCGTATATATGCTGTCTACAAGAGACCCACTTCAGACCTGGGACACATACAGGCTGAAAGTGAGGGGCAAAAGAAAGCTCGAGTAGCAATTCTCATATCAGACAAAATAGACTTTAAATTAGTCTATTACAAGAGACAAAGAAGGACACTACATAATGATCAAGGGATCAATCCAAGAAGAAGATATAACAATTGTAAATATTTATGCACTCAATATAGGAGCACCTTAATACATAAGACAAATGCTAACAGCCATAAAAGGGGGAATCAACAGTAACACAATCATAGTAGGGGACATTAACACCCCACTTTCACCAGTGGAGAGATCATCCAAAGTGAAAATAAATAAGGAAACACAAGCTTTAAAT
>RJWK010040387.1:0-19994 GCA_004363435.1 Platanista minor | reverse complement strand
TGCCCAGTAGTGGGATTGCTGGGTCATATGGTAGTTCTATTTGTAGTTTTTTAAGGAACCTCCATACTGTTCTCCATAGTGGCTGTACCAATTCACATTCCCACCAACAGTGCAAGAGTGTTCCCTTTTCTCCACACCCTCTCCAGCATTTATTGTTTCTAGATTTTTTGATGATGGCCATTCTGACTGGTGTGAGATGATATCTCATTGTAGTTTTGATTTGCGTTTCTCTAATGATTAATGATGTTGAGCATTCTTTCATGTGTTTGTTGGAAATCTGTATATCTTCTTTGGAGAAATGTCTATTTAGGTCTTCTGCCCATGTTTGGATTGGGTTGTCTGTTTTTTTGTTATTGAGCTGCATGAGCTGCTTGTAAATTTTGGAGATTAATCCTTTGTCAGTTGCTTCATTTGCAAATATTTTCTCCCATTCTGAGGGTTGTCTTTTGGTCTTGTTTATGGTTTCCTTCACTGTGCAAAAGCTTTTAAGTTTCATTAGGTCCCATTTGTTTATTTTTGTTTTTATTTCCATTTCTCTAGGAGGTGGCAGAATTAATGGATAGGGAATTGCTGAGCTGCATTGGGTGACCTGCCCTCATGTAACCATAAATATTTTCCTTTTCCCCAGGAGTTCAGCAGAGTTAATATTCCTATTATTAAATACAGTTCAGTAATCATCTCCCTCTGTATGTCACTGAGAGGATGTTATAAAACAGGTTTCTCCAGCTGGCAGTTCCTTTTGACCTCTGAATCCCAGGTGTGATTTTTTTTCAGGGAAGTGTGTGTAATTGACAGCATTTGAGAGAACAGTGCTATTCTGTGGAGACAGAGAAGTTAAGGGTCCTCTCCTTTCATGAAAATAGACAAGCATCATTACCTGGGATATACCCTGTGGAAGTAAAATTGAAACACTTAAGATTGCCCTGAGTTTTTAGGTCATTGAATATTATAATCCCTAGTATAGATAAGGAAGCACAGATCATTGCATAATTATTCCCCACCACTGCGGCAAGAAACTTCTGAGTTTTCTATCAAATGCTCCATGAATCAGTCACTAACTTGAATCGTAGTTAATGATCATTAATATCGGTTCTCTTGGATGGAGACTTTTATTTGGAAATAAAATCAGTGTTTATATTTTTCTGTTTCCTGATACCTAACATGATGCTTTCACATAGCTTTCATTAGGCTGGATACTTTTAGTAGCAAATGACAGAAAATTTAATTCAGACCGACTTATACAAGGCAGCTCACACAGCTGACATTCCAGAGATAAGGGTTTCAGACACAGCTTGATCCAGCATCTCAGACCTTGTTCCCAAGAATATGACTGTCTCCACCCCTTGAATATGACTTCCTTCATTTGTAATTCAAGCAAGATCTTTACCTTGAAAGGCTCCTAGCATCTCCCAACCTGTACCCTTATAGTTTAGAAAGCCTCATTGAAAGATAACTGCTTATTTTTTTCCAAAATAGTTCCAGCCCAAATCATAGGACTTAATGTCGTTAATCTGACTCAGGTCACATGATCATACCTGAACCCATCAATCAGGGACTAGAATACCATGATTCTTTAGACTTGAATTTTGGGTCCAAACTCAAATCTGTGAGTGGATGCCCTGGGCTCTGTCTTACCCAGGGTATGTGCACAGATAATGGGAGAAGATGGCATCTGAGGGATTGCCACAATGCTAGTATTGAAAGCTATGGGATTGAGTCTTCACAGACATAATCATGTCCACTAAGAACTGATTTATAAAAACAAAACTAGGGCTTCCCTGGTGGCACAGTGGTTGAGAGTCCGCCTGCCGATGTAGGAGGCACGGGTTCGTGCCCCGGTCTGGGAAGATCCCACGTGCCGCGGAGCGGCTTGGCCCGTGAACCATGGCTGCTGAGCCTGCGCAACCAGAGCCTGTGCTCTGCAACGGGAGAGGCCACAGAGTGAGAGGCCCGCGTACTGCAAAAAAAACACAAAAAACTAAGTTTATAATTGCAAATTGTGGAAATACTATGCTGGGAAATCCTGGGTGCTATGAGAGGATAATTCTTGGGGTGCTCAGAGAAAAATAGTTGGGTGTCCAACTTTTTCCTAGCTGCAGTCAGCATTACTATGCCTCTTTGTCAAGTGTTTCTGACCTGCTGCCTTAAAAGCCTCTCTCTGGTAGAAGTGTGAAAACACGAAACCTGCAGATCTTTCTCTCTTTTTCCTGTGATAAATTTATGTGCAAACTCTGAACCCTAAGATTGTGGTTTCAGCACATGTGCAAACAGCACATAATTTAAAGAGTTTCTATAAACAGGTTTAATGTTTACAGCAATATGAGTGATGCAAGAAGCTTCATGGTACGATATGCTGTGTTTTAACCAGGCAAATGGGTCTTAATCCCTTTTGAGGATATCATTTGATGCATAAGAAGTGCTTGGATCCTCTCCTAAGCTAACACGTGTTGATGGTGTTTTAATGTCCAAATGCAGGGATGAAATGCTATAACTATAAGAGCAATGGGATAGGTCCATTTCTGGCCAAGATGCAATAACAGGAACCGGATTAGACCTCCTACTTGAAACAATGAAAAAGTGGGAAAAATACAGGAAACAATGGTTTTCAGACATTGGTGACAAGGCAACACAGGGTTTTGATCTCTGACATAGGGATGCAAATTAATTGGGTCCTGTGATGGCCCTACCTTGTTGCTGTGTTCCCAGCACAGAGAGGGCACTCCAAGCAGAGCCTGGTAGTTTCCAGAGCTGAGGAGTTAGAGATAGAGGTCTGAGGAGGAGAAAGCAGCTAGAGCTCAGAGAAAAGAGTACAGGAGGAGAGAACTCCCCAGGGATCTGCAGGGGGTCCTCTTCAAACTTTCAGCAAAGTCCTGAACAGTGCATAAATGTGAGGTAAAAACCTCACATTATGGGAAAATGCAGAAAAACAGTAGACTAAAGGATAATTGGGTCCTGACTAACAAAGCTAAAAAGCAAACATTGAAAGGATCACATTGTTTTGAATAAGCTTAAGTGTGTCTCATAACACAACTCAAGAATAATTATAGAAAAAATCTATTTTAAAGTATGTAAATTTCAGTATCTATCAAAAAAGAATGCAATGGATGATAGGCTTAGTAGACTAAGATATTAAAACATTATTAATATAGTCCATATGTTTAAGGTAAAGATTGAATAGAGGCATGAAAAATGTAAAAAAGAATCAAGTTGTACTAGCAGAGATGAATACATTAACAGGAATGAAAATGACACTGGGTGGGATTAACAGCAGAACAAATGATACAGAATAGCAAAGACCAGTGAACTTGAAGACATGGCAGTAAAAGTAATTCAAGATGAAACACAGAGAGAAAAAAGACTGGGAAAAAAGAAAAAAGAACAGAGTGTAAAACCTATAACTTTAGTCTCACTATCTACTCCATGCTGGAAATTTCCAAAGAGGGACTGAAGATTCCTACACCCAAGAAAGCAGTCAAGTTTAGCTGAATGGACCTTCTTTTGGTGCATCTTACCTGAGAGATCTTCAGAATCAGCAGCTGGACCAAAAATAGCTTTGGAGAACCTGAAGCTTGGGAAATAGCTGTTTATTACCTCTAACATAGATTCTGTTGTAAATTCCTAATAAAATCCTAGCTGTGCTGTGGCAGTCATCACTGACTGTTTGGGAGAGGAGAGTGGGAGTCGAGGTTAGAAAGGGCACACGGGAGTTTTCCACGTATCTGTAATGTTCTGTCTCTTGACCTTTGTAGGGTATACATGTGCCTGTTTTTATATTATATTACTCCACTTCTCTCTTGCCCACCAAATTCTGATTTTGCTTAGCTGTAGGTAGAGAATCCTGTTCTCAAGGAAGGAAGCATCCCTCCCTTGTCTAATCCTCAGATTTTTTTAAAAAATAAAATAACATGTATTTCAAAAAACATAATTCCAATGTCTTCTAGACTCCATAGTTTCTGGGTTTTTTTTTTTTCTAATGTTTTAATTGAAATATAGTTGATTTACAATGTCATGTTAGTTTCAGGCATACAGCAAAGTGATTCAGTTATATATATATATGGACTCCATAGTTTCTGATAAGAAAGCTACAATAATTAAAATCCCCCTTCACCCTTCCCCCACCTCCAGTATGTAATGTGATTTTCCCCTAGCTACTTTCAAGATTTAAAAAGTTTATCTCTGGTGTTCAGCATTTTCATTATGATATGTCTGGGTGTGGTTTTCTTTAAGTTTATCTTGTTTGGTTCACTGAGGTTCTTGGATCTATACATTTAACTGGTCCTAATCATTCCTTTCTCCATGGGTCTGGAGATTGGCATGCAATCTATTTCTAGCCCATGAAACACAAGGGGAAGCTCTGGGAGGCTTCTGGGAAATATCTTCTTCCTGGACAGGAAGAATCTTGGTCAGAAAGAGCCCTTTATCCATCTGCTGAGATCAGTATCATGGGACTGTAGCAGGAGCTTACAACCACAAGACAACAAGCTCCATATCACAAAGACATTTTCTGAAAATGGCAGAATGCAAAGGCAGGAAGTGACATCACAGAGCTGCTGAACCCATTGGAGCCACGTATCTCCACACTTCCTGCCATATGAGATAATTGGACACCATCATTGCAGACTCCACAGTCAGAGCACAGAGGAAAGGTTGATGGGAAAGCTTCTAAGTAGACAACAAGAGAAGTCTTGATTCTTAAAGGCCAACTGTGGAATAACATCATACCTAAGAAGTTCTTGGAGCCCCAGATACAAGGGAAGTTTGCATGTACTGACCGTCTCTTTCTCACAGGTCTCCACCTGGTGCTCATGAAAAAGACTGGGAACCAGGCAGGGTGCCTGGGAGACTGCTTGGTGGTTCAGGTACCAAGGCTTAAGAATGAAAACGTAGCACCTGGAGCAGCTGACTCATGTTCCAGAATGTCCATGGAGACAGGTGGTGAACAGATGCTTCTGGGTGACAGTCACAGAACACACATACACCTTGGATCCTTATCCAGTACAAAGCAAAAACCATCTGCCACTAGGCAAGGACAAGAATACACCCAAATCCCTCGTACACTGTTGATGGGAATGTGAATTGGTGCAGCCAATGTGGAAAACTGTATGGACATTTCTCGAAAAACTAAAAATAAAACTACCATATAACCCAGCAATCCCATTCCTATCTGAAAAAACAAAACAAAACAAAACTCTGACTCAAAAAGATACATGCACCCTAATGTTCATAGCAGCACTATTTACAATAGCCAAGTCATGGAAGCATCCATCCACAGATGAACAGAAAAAGAAGATGTTTTATACACACACACACACACACACACACACACACACACACACACATACATACATACAATGGAATATTACTCAGCCACAAAAAATAATGAAAGTTTGCCATTTGCAAAAACATGGATGGACTTGGAAGATATTATGCTAAGTGAAATAAGTCAGAGACAAACAAATATTATATCATATGTGGGATCTAAAAAAATACAACTAACTAGTGAATATAACAAAAAAGAAACAGACTCACAAATATAGAGAACAAACTAGGGGTTACCAGTAGGGAGAGGGAAGTGGGGTTTAAGAGGTACAAACCATTATGTATAAAATAAATTACAAGGATATATTGTACAACATGGGAGATATAGTCAATATTTTATAATGACTATAAATGGAGTATAACCATTAAAAATTGTGAATCACTATATTGTACACCTGTAACATATAATATTGTACATCAAATATACTTCAGTTGAAAAAGAAATTTAAAAAAAAAGACAGAAATGCACCCAAGCATGGTCCCCGATGCTCCTTTGACCTGAAGGCTGGTGTGGCACACGATCGCCTTGGCTATAAAATTACAATACAGCACAGCTGCTTATATAGCAAGGTTTGCTCATTGCTTTGAAGTGCATTTGTGACTTCTTGCTTCCTAACTTTGTCATAAAATTTTTTTCCAGTAACAGCAATTCACTTCGCTCATAGTATTTCCTTAGCTATTATTTCAGGGAGCATATTAAAGACAGGTAGGTTCATGTCAACAAACTGGAGGGGAAAAAAGAAAAGAAAAGGCAAACTTACCCATATCCCATAAAGAAATATGTGATTAGTGGTTTTTTGTTGTTGTTTTTGCGTTGGCTTTAGAAATAGTTATTGGCTCAAGAAATCAAACAGTTTTTCATCAATGGATTCCCCAGCAGGTGAGTGAGATGAAAGATATGGAGACAATGATTGCTGGGGCTGAATATCTAATTTTTGTGTGTGTGTGTGTGGCACGCGGGCCTCTCACTGTTGTGGCCTCTCCGGTTGTGGAGCACAGGCTCTGGACGCGCAGGCTCAGCGGCCGTGGCTCACGGGCCCAGCCGCTCCGCGGCACGCGGGATCCTCCCGGACCGGGGCACGAACCCACGTCCCCTGCATCGATAGGCGGACTTTCAACCACGGCGCCACCAGGGAAGCCCTGAATATCTAATTTTAAGGCAGGAGAAAAGCTTAAGTGAAGGCATGAATGTATCTACCTTTTGGGTAAACAGAGAGTGGGTGAGCCGAAAAGAAACTTGTGTCAGAGAAGGTCTTTAGCTCCAGATGTGGATGATATAGTCTAAGAATGCCTGGCTTGCTGTTGATGGCTGGCCTGCTCATCTCCCTTCAAGCAGCTGGTCAGATTAAAAATAGTAATAACAATAAAAAGGATGGAAGAGAACAGACGCACGCTTTGTGATCAGTCCAGTCACTGGGGATGTTTAGGTGATAAGGATGATAAAACGAATGCATTACTGAGCTCTGAAGATGTGTCAGCTCTAACTTGGTTGTTCTAAGCAGCATTTTGCATGAATTAGCTCAGTTAATCTTCCCAATAATCTCCTCAGTTGAGGTTCTGGCATTACCACCATTTCTCAGGTGGGGAAATGGAGGCCCAGGAAGTTTAGGTGCACTGCTGTCCTATTCCAGGTCCACAGGTGGCAACAGGAAAGGCTGGGATTTGAAACCGTGAACTTGTGGTCCAGAACTCACACTCTGAGCATCTCAACTCATCAATCTCTTAGGAACTATCCTTTCCAGGGGAGCAGAGGCTTCTTTGTGGGTTCATGGATTGAGATTAACTAGTGACCCCTCCAGGTCTGGTTTAAATGTCTTTCTTTCCAATGCTTTGTCTCTGACCTTGATTTCCAAAACCCAGATGGAAAATAATATTTGCTTCTTTTACCGAAGTTTTTCCTCAGGATTGTGAGTGGGAAGGATTTCATGTCTATCTCCCCCCTCTTAGAAGATCACAGAATCCCCTACTGAGACCTGTTTTGCCTTCAAGCTTCAGGCCAGCATTTCCCCAACTTTTTCTGGGAACCCGGATGTTCCTCAAGAAATGATCTTGGCATTGTGTCTCGGTTTCTCAGGACTCTGGCATGGCAAAGGAGGAAAGCTTAGACTAGGTCAGCTCAAGCAAAACTGGGTAGTTTCTTGCCTCATAAAGTTGTCCTATGTGGAGGTGAGCTGGCCTTGATAACACACCCTCGGATTCTGGGACTTAACCACAGCTGGAAATTGCTCTTCTCATCTCTCCCTCTTGTCTTTCTTCCCTTTCTTTGTTTCTACAAACTGGTTTCATTCTCTGTGCTGCAAACATGCCCTTCCCAACCTAAGGAAAATGTGACTGCATGAAGCCCTTTGTTCAAATAGCAGGAGAACCTTCAGGGTTGGGGGTGGGAGGCAAGGGGGTCATTTCTATCAGCTTCAGGTTGGAAAATCCTAGAGGACAGTGAGTGAGCCAGCATGGGTCCCCTGCTGAAACAGAGCAGGGCGCTACGGTTCCCCTTCATGACTTCCGCCTGCCTTTCGTCTGTAGAAAAACTTTAGCCAACGAATATGTTTAACCAGAGAAGTTAGAAACTGCAGAAGGCAGGGAAAACACTCAAACAAGACCAAGTAATAATAGTTTGGTCATTAAGCAAAGTCAAGGCCCTTTAGTTCCTCCTCAAGGGCTAGAGATCATATTCTGAGCCATGTCCTGGGAGCCGTCTTGCAGATGCTGAAACCCCCATCAGGTGGAGAAGTTAACAACATGGTGACCAGACCGTAGCCATGACAGAAGCTGCCACAATTCCGAGAACTGGCCTCAAATGGACCCTGGAGCTAAAGATTAACTGTACTCAAAACAAACAAGATGACACTGATCAGACTACCACATGACCAATTTCAAGATGACGGTCAGAGCTGACTGTGCTGTTTCTGCATGTAGGCCCCTCCCTCTGCCTGTGCACCCCTGAAATTCCCCTTTAAAAGCTCTTGCCCCCTGATTGTCAGAGGGGGAAGTCAGCCTTTGGACACAGGTCCATCCTCTCCCCCAGTCGCCAGCCTCCAAGATAAAGCAAACTTTCCTTTCCACCAACCTTGCCTCTTGAGTATTGGCTTTTGAGTGGTGAGCAGCCAGACCCCACTTTTGGTAACACTTCCACCAAACACGGTGGCTAGGGGGGTGGACACAATGATTGGTCTGCCCTGTGCCCACTCCTCTCAGTATGCAGAGCCTGTTATTGGATGACAGAAGAGGGGCTCGGGCCCTAGGTCAAATGAGCAGCATCCACTGCTATCTCCGCCAAGTGAGATGACTTATCCAAAGTTTTACTGCCCTCCTTGGTAGGCAGAAAAATAGCCCCCAAAGACACCCATGTCCCAACTCGGAGAACCGGTGACTATGTTACTTTACATGGCAAGGGGAAATTAAAGTTGCAGATGGGATTAAGGTTGCCAATAAACTGATGTTAAAGTCAGGAGAGTATCCTGGCTTATCCAGGGGAGCCCAGTCTAGTCACAGGGGCCCTTAAAATCAGAACAGGGAGGCAGAAGTGGAGAGTCAAAGAAAGAGATGTGATGGCAGGTCCAGCTGTAGAGATGAGACATTGCTGGCTTTAAAATAAGGAGGGGGCTTCCCTGGTGGCGCAGTGGTTGAGAGTCCGCCGGTCTGGGAAGATCCCGCATGCCGTGGAGCGGCTGGGCCCGTGAGCCATGGCCGCTGAGCCTGCGCGTCCGGAGCCTGTGCTCTGCAACGGGAGAGGCCACAACAGTGAGAGGCCCGCGTACCTCAAAAAAAAAAAAAAATTAAAATTAAAAAAATATGGAGGAAGTGGCCTCTATGGAGGAATGCGGGGGCCTCTGGGTACCAGAACCAGCAAACAAACAGATTGTCCTCTACAGACATCATAAAGGAACGCAGCCTGCTGACACCTTGACTTTAGCCCAGTGAGACCCATGACAGACTTGTGATTTCCAGAACTCTAGGGGAATAAACTGGGGTTAATGTATACCACCTACTTTTTGGAAATTTGTTACAGCAGGAATAGAAAAGTGATTCACCGCCTATCTTGTCGTGGGTGTGTTTTACGTTGGTGATATAAGTAGGCTTACTGCACAGTTAGAGATTGATTAGAGAGGCTTCTCTTTGCAGCAGAGAAGAAAAAGTAGCAACTTTGTGTCCTGGGGTCTTGAGCCTTTCTAGTCAGGGAAACCATTTATTTGAGAAAGAGACAGAGTATCTTGAATGCAGCTGTCAGTATAAGACATCGGTTGCACTTGGCTGCTCAGAAAATGTGGATTGTGCTCTTCAGACAGGTTCACAGTTCAGGCTTGTTATTGACTCAAAGGAATCCACTGACTTTCATGAAATAGGCAGCTTTAAGGAACCCGATTCCTAATATGGCCACGTGGAGACATAGGCAGACTTAAGATTTGGGCTCAAAAAATTGGAGAGTTTATATTGCTCCAAGGTCATGGGTCAGATGGGTGATTTAGGCAAAACCCTTAACCTCTCTGAGTCCTTCATCAACAATGAAATGAGAGTAATAACACGAGCCAGTACCATCCACTGGACTGTGGTTAGAAACAGTAAACTAACACTGGTGATGTGACCTCATTTTGCAGGAAACACTAAGTTACAACACAGATGAAACCTGCACGTTCCCACCAATATGACTCTCTACTATCTGTGTATTACGAATAAAGATAGGGAACCCCTGCATGTTTTTACTGTCTAACCTTGAAGCTGAACCATTTTGCTGTACTTGGACTTGGGCAGTAGTGCCCACTTTTTGCAAGTTTAAGATTCCATTTTTTGCACAAAATATAAAATTACCAGAGTCTTCACAGACACAGAGCACAGACTTGTGGTTGACAAGGGTCAGGGGTGTGGTGGAGGGATGGACTGGGAGTTTGGGATTAGCAGATGCAAACTTGCATCTATAGGATGGATAAACAACAAAGTTCTACTGTAGAGCACAGGGAACTCTAATCAATATCCTGTGATAAACCATCATGGAAAAGAATATGAAAAATAATATATATATATATAACTTAATCACTTTGCTGTACAGCAGAAATTAACACAACATTGTAAATCAATTATATGTCAATAAAATAAATTAAAAAAAATTACCAGAGTCTTATGTTCTATCTTTTCTGTTATACTACTGAAAATCTTTTCTGGCTAATATTGATAGGATAATAGTTTGGAGATTGAATATTAGATATTCTTAATAAAACAGTAAAAAGTTACTGTAAAATGTTAGTCCACAATTGAACTGTTTTCTAATGTCTGTTTTACCCAAAGCTGGTTTAATGGTGATGCCTTCTTCTCCAGAATTAATTTGCAAATAGATGTTTAACTGAAAGGACTGAGGTCTTTAGGTGATTAAGATTTCGTCTCCACTGTGATTTCCTGGGGCACTCAAGAATGTCACCGGGGCTTGCCCGTCATTGTTTCATAAATATCTGAGCCAAACAGAAGCAGAAGGCAATGGCTAAACACCATCCATTAAACAGATTTATTACACTTGTATCATTCTCTGAGCATACATATTCATTTTTTAATGTAATGATTCATGTACTTTGAATACCCTGTGCCAAGATGTGTATTATTTTTGAATTTTTAAATTACTGCCACTAAAATAATCCAAAACTTTTATAAAGAAGACACCTTTATTATAGTTTGAATCAAAGACCAAAAATGAAGTAGGTTGTTCTTTTTAGAAATCCTTTATTTGGCAGGTGAAGTCAGATAATTATGAAATGCTTTAATAAACCAGTTCAGCAAATGTGTTCTTTTAGCAGTCAATTAGGAAACTGTTTTGGTATAAATATCAATTACAAAGTTGGAAATGGTTATAATAAAGCTGTGATTAAAAATAAAACATCCGTGGGATTATAATGGTTGATTTTCTTACACGTTGAATTTCAGCTTCAGGAGTTTTTGTTTGTAGGATGATGTGAAGCAGACACTTTCCTCCTCAACTTTGAATGTTCTCCCTCTCCAGCTCCATCGTGGCTGAGATGCAGTGATTTTCCTGGCAGACCTGTAACCATCACAGACCTGGGTGCATAGCTAGAAGCTGGTTTACCTCTCTCCTTGAATCTCCACCAAGCTGTCTGAAACCAAGCAGGACCCCGTGGGGCTTCTGGGCCCAAAAGTCTTTCTGTGTCCCGCATTTTCTGATTACAGGAAATAGGCTTCATTCAGCCTCCAAGACCTTCCCTGAGTTCCAAAGAGCACATTCAAACAGTTGTTAATCAGGGGAGGGAGGGGATGCAGAGACAAGGGAGAAGCAGTCAGGAGCCAAGAGTGCAGCCTTGGGGCAGGGTCCTGGTTCCCCCTCAAGGGATACACAGAACAATATCTTGAGCTGTTTTGCAGATACTGAAACCCCCATCAGGTGGGAGAAGTTAACTGCATGCTGCCCACAAGCATCTAGACCCCAGACCAATAGGAACCAGAAGGTTGATGATGCCTACTCTCAACTACCTCCCCACCAACCAATTAGAAGAAGGTCCATGAGCTGACCACACCCTCCTCTTTGAACCATTGCTATAAAATTCCTCACTACCCCCTGGCGGGGGGGAACACACAGTTTTGAGGGCATTAGCCCACTATGGCCCCCCTCTGCCTGGCAAAGCAATAAAGCCATTCTTTTCGACTTCACCCAAAACTCTGTCTCTGAGATTCAATTCGAGTTACAGAAACGGAGTTTTGGCTAGAAGACAACAGTGGTTTCCTGGGATTATCTTCAAGTTTCTAAAGAGGTGTGATTCCCAGACATCCTGAGACCTTGGATAATGGGTAACTAATCCTTCAACTCTAATATCCCACAAGGTCGGGGGGCAGCATAGACTCACAGCTGAGACTGGCAATTCTTGAAGCTCCTCCCACTTCGTATCCAGTTTTCCATGTCTTTGAGAGCAGCATTCCATGACATGATGATGCTTCCTCTTCCATGCTTTTTATATGTTTATCACAGGTCCATATGCCGTATAGACAGAATATTTGGGAAATTGAGAACATCAACACGGATAGAAAAATGTATTTTTTGTCTTGTTACCACATCTTTAGACTATGTACATTTAAAAAAAATGTTAACCTTTATTTGAAAACCAGCTATTGCAGATTCTTATCATAATTCTTATTTAACCCTTTGGTAAAGGTGTTGTTCTGTTTTATGTGCAGATTTTGGGAATTCCAGGGTAAGCTGTAGCTGTTAGAACTACTCTGCATGCACGTGTGCACACACACCTACACACACACACACACACACACACCTCACACAGTTTTGAACCAGTAAGGTTATGTTTTTTCTTCATTTCAGCCACTTCAATAATTTCATCACATCCCCACCTTCAATCTCTGTGTTGACACAGGGTAAAAGGTTTTTAAACTAAATGACGATTCCTCTGAGAAAATCACCTTGTAGAACGAAATACGTGTCATTCCTTGTACAGAAGAGCAGCACATTAAATGGGTGGTGGAAAAGTTAGGGCAAAATGTGGATGATGGGGGCTTCCCTGGTGGTGCAGTGGTTGAGAGTCTGCCAGACACGGGTTCGTGCCCCGGTCCGGGAAGATCCCACTTGCCGTGGAGTGGCTGGGCCCGTGAGCCATGGTCACTGAGCCTGCACATCCGGAGCCTGTGCTCCGCAGCGGGAGAGGCCACAACAGTGAGAGATGCGCGTACTGCAAAAAAAAAAAAAAATGTGGATGATGGAATTGCTTGTGTGTAGTAAACTGAAACACTGAAATGTGTATGTCTTGGAATAATTACATTTTTATATTATATCATGCAAAGCTATACATTTTATTTTTAATTAATTTTTATTAGAGTACATTTGCTTTACAGTGTGGTGTTAGTTTCTGCTGTACAGAAAAGTGAATCAGTTATACGTATAAATATATCCCCTCTTCTTTGGATTTCCTTCCCATTAAGGTCACCACAGAGAACTGAGTAGAGTTCCCTGTGCTATACAGTAGGTTCTCATTAGTTATCTATTTCCTACATAGTAGTGTCTATATGTCAATCCCAATCTCCCAATTCATACCACACCCCCGTCCTTTCTCCCCCTGGTGTCCATAAAGCTATGTGTTTTAAACCTTCAACATCCCACTCTGCAGTATTTCAGCTGTTGGGGGAAAGACATGTACTGGATGAGGACATCACAAAATGCACCGATTCCAGGGATTCTCACCTGGAAAGGGTGTGGCCTGTGTCGGGATTGTAGATGGAACTGGAAAGTGACTTCATTTTCCAGGATAAATGTTTCTTCTCACCACAGGGTAAATCATCATTTTTAACATGAAAATGAACATTTCAACATTCTTCTATTGAATTCCATCCACATATATTTTTGCTTTTCAGATGCAGCCATTCACAAGCACATCACGACAGGGAGAAACCCCTCTGATCTCCCAACGCCTGAGGCACACACTAGCTTGGGACTCAGGGGAGAGGCTCAGAAGTTCAGACAAAAAGGAACCGTCCCAGCCAGGAGATGGAAACAACCTAAGTGTCCATCATCGGAAGAATGGATAAAGAAGATGTGGCACATATATACAATGGAATATTACTCAGCCATAAAAAGTAACGAAATGGAGTTATTTGTAGTGAGGTGGATGGACCTAGAGTCTGTTATACAGAGTGAAGTAAGTCAGAAAGAGAAAGACAAATACCGTATGCTAACACATATATATGGAATCTAAAAAAAAAAAAAAAAAAGAAATGTCGTGAAGAAACTAGGGGCAAGACGGGAATAAAGACACAGACCAACTAGAGAATGGACTTGAGGATATGGGGAGGGGGAGGGATAAGCTGTGACAAAGTGAGGGAGGGGCATGGACATATATACACACTACCAAACATAAAATAGTTAGCTAGTGGGAAGCAGCCGCATAGCAGAGAGATCAGCTCAGTACTTTGTGATCACCTGGATGGGTGGGATAGAGAGGGTGGGAGGGAGGGAGACGCAAGAGGGAGGAGATATGGGTACATATGTATATGTATGACTGATTCACTTTGATATAAAGCAGAAACTAACACACCATTGTAAAGCAATTATACTCCAATAAAGATTAAAAAAAAAAAAAAAAAGAACCGTCTCTGCTGTGGTGAGTGCTGGGGTCTACATCCAACACTGAACATCCCTCCAGATGTCATTGAAATACGCGTAACACTTGTATACTCAGAGCTCCGTTCAAGGTTTGGGAAACAGGAGGGGACCTTTGCTTCATCTAGACATTCAGAGATCACGAAGCTGGGCTTTTGCTCCTAGCTTCCCAGCTGCCTGAAATGAAGAAAAGCAAATTTCCCTATGATTGGACACCAGTTTTCCAGGCATGCATTTCTTTCCTTCCAGAGAGTTCAATGCCTGTGTTTCAGAACTTGAGATAATAGATGCAGATTTTAAAAGGAAGGCACGAAGAAATGTCACCTCTAAAAATTGATCTTTCATTTTTTTTCCCTAGCAGCCTGGGTAAAAATGTTTCCAGATGCTCCAACGTGGCGGTAAGAGAAAGAGGCCCAATGTTTCTCACTTTCCAGTCCAGGGACCAAACTACCTTACCATTCAGGTGTAGTGATAGATGAGGCCATGGCCCCCTTTTCCCTCTTGCTTTGAGTTACCAGTTTGGTTTTGTCTGTTTGTGGGAAGAGGAGGGCAGGGGAATTCGTATGGGGCCGGGAGTGACAAGGTGCTGGTGGCTCAGACATGCAGAGCTCTGGAGGGATAAGAAAAGCTCAAGACTACTGGGGATTCTGCTTGGATCCCCAAAGATTGCTGCAGACATTTCAACTGAAAGATCATGGTACATTACTGAGCAAATTCTTCTCGGGCTATTTTTTTGTTTTGTTTTGTTTTGTTTTGTTTTGTTTTGTTTTGTTTTGTTTTGTTTTTTGCGGTACATGGGCCTCTCACTGTTGTGGCCTCTCCCGTTGCGGAGCACAGGCTCCGGACGCGCAGGCTCAGCGGCCACGGCTCACGGGCCTAGCCGCTCCACGGCATGTGGGATCTTCCCGGACCGGGGCACGAACCCGCGTCCCCTGAATCAGCAGGCGGACTCTCAACCACTGCGCCACCAGGGAAGCCCTTCTCCTGCTATTTTTGTCCATGTGTGCGCTTCATGATCCTGGCAGCATCACAGCATCATCTTTGCCACGTGGTCAATGCCGTCCCTTGTCGTTATAAAGAGAGCTCTCTGGTAATCCAGCATTTGGATAGCTTCATACGTCTTCATTATCGCTGCTTACCAAGCTCGGCTCTTTCCCCAGACCTTGCGGGTATCCTATAATAATGGACATACAACATAAAAATTGCCTTTGTGACACTAATCTGTGAAGCAGCATGCTTTCATGCTTCTAAAAAGCTGGCAGGAAAGGAACCAAATTGCTCTCCCAAATTTGCAAATCCACTCTCTCTCCCATCCACCTTTTTGCTGAGCACTTTATTTATTTATTTATTTATTTATTTATTTATTTATTTATTTATTTATTTATTTATGGCTACATTGGGTCTTCTTTGCAGTGCGCGGGCTTCTCATTGCGGTGGCTTCTCTTGTTGCAGAGCACGGGCTCTAGGCACACAGGCTTCAGTAGTTGTGGCTCCCGGGCTCAGTAGTTGTGGCTCATGGGCTCTAGAGCACAGGCTCAGTAGTTGTGGCCCTTGGGCTTAGTTGCTCTGTGGCATGTGGGATCTTCACGGAGCAGGGCTCAAACCCGTGTCCCCTGCATTGGCAGGCAGATTCTCAAGCACTGCGCCACCAGGGAAGCCCTCAGCACTTTATATAATTGTCTCCTACTGACAGCTTTATCCCGTCCTTTTGGTCCTGGGATATTGGAGGCCTGAGCCACAGACACCAGTGAGTTCTCACCAGGTGTCTCTATGCTTATAAGTACATGTGGATCCAAAAAGAGAAGGGAAAGTGGAATTTTGAAAATGGCATTCAGGAAAAAATGAACACCTTTTAATTTGAGGGTTTCTTGCTTACAAAATGCAAACACTACATTTTAGATTTCTTGTGGATGAATGTTAGTACCCACCAATGATCTCTATGAATTTATAAAATTTATTTAAGTTATTCTGATATATTTACAGTTTAGATAGTTTAACTAGAAGAGAAAGTTCACAGAACAATATGACCTGGGCTTCGGTGTTTCTATAGGGTACTCTGACTCAAGATGGTCAGGTCACTACTATTTTCCAGATGGAAAATAAAGATCCAAGGGCTTTGTAGTCCATTAGGGAAATTATCTTCCCGGTCCAAGAAAGCAATAGCGTTTTCAATTCATATTACTGGACCATCTTCATGTTCTATGAGATGCCTTCAAAATGTCGTTGCTACACTAGGTCAGTTTTTCAGATGAAATATATATATGTGTGTTTATATATAAATATTTATATATGTACATACATATTTAAATTTTTTTTTTTTTCAAAATATGAGGCTGTCTCTTTAGGTCCTGCAAAGGCTGAGAGGAAAACAAAAAACTTTTTTATACATTTGCATCACTCATAGGAATCAAGCACTTTGCAAACAGTAAAATGGACAATGCTTTTTATTTTGTTGTCCATGTGATTATGACTTTTTGCTTCATTAGATGTTTTAAGTCACTTTTTACCTGATACATTTCCCTTTGCTTTATTTGCACAAAGATAATGTGAAGATATAGGGAGAGAGGTAATTTGCAGCTTTTTCTACTTTTTATTGTTAAAGTTGGAACTGAAATGACCCACCACTTCATTTGAGAGACATCACAGACCCAAAGTTTACAATTAAAAGAATAAAGCTTGTAAGAGAAAACACAAGAGGAAATCTTTGTTACCTTGGGTTTAGCAAAAGTTTCCTAATCAGGACTCAAAATTGCTAATGATAAAAGAATAGAATGGTTGACCTTTAAAAAAATTAAAAATTTCTGCTGATTGAAGATGTAATCATAGCAATGAACAGGCAGACCTCAAACTGGGAGAAAATATTTGCAATACATCTATCAGACAAATTTCATACAGATTCTCTTAAATACTCCTACAGGTCAATAATCAAAGACAAGCTAGTATAAAAATGAGCACAAGACTTGAACAGATTTTTCATCAAGAAAGTTATGTAAGTGGCCACAAAGCACAAGAAAGAAGAGTTTAACATCAGTCATCAAGGGAATTCAGACTAAAACTACAGTAAGATACCCCTACATATCTTCTAGAATAACCGAAGTTTAAAAGCCTGGCAACAAATGTTAGTGAAAATGGGGATCAAAGGAAGCTCTCTTTTATTGCTGGTGAAAATTAGTTGGCAGTTTCTTTTTAAGTTAATCATATACTCTGGAGTGTTTCCAACACCACCAAACAATTCTCTGATGCTCTAGAGCCCAGCTGGGTGTCTTGCTATATAACTCAATTCTGGCAATATCTACCTAGGTACAGCATCAGACTCCACAAGTCAAGGTCTCCCCCCACTTTCAGACTCCATTGCAAGTTCGAGTTGTCACCTGTACTTCTGACCCACTGACTATAAATCTCAGAATCCCCTTCTCAGCTTTGATAATTTCTACAGTGGCTCACAGAACTCAAGGAACATTTCCTTAAGTTTACTGATTTATTATAAAAGAACACCCCTCAGGAGTGTTCAGATGGAAGAGATGCAGAGGCTAATGCCCTATCTCGACTTACCATCCTCCCAGCATCTCCACACGTTCACCAACCAAGAAGCTCATCAAACCTCATTGTTCAAGAGTTTTCATAGAGTTAAATCTTCAGCTCTCCAACATTCCCCTTCCCAGAGGTCAATGGATGGAGCGGATAGCTCTAACCCTCTAATCACTTGGTCTTTCTGGTGATCAGCTCCAACCTGAGGTTACCTAGGTGCCCCATCCTAAGTCACCTCATTAGCAAAGTCTCAGGTGTGCTCAAAAGGAGCTCCTTATGAATTACCAAAAATACTTCTATCACCCAGGAAATTCCTAGGGTTTGGGGAGCTCTGTGCCAGGACCTGGGTGCAAAGACCAAACATATTTCTTATTATACCACATACACATATTCTATGACTTAGCAATTTAACTTATAGGTATTTTCCCAAGGGAAACCACCATCAATTTGAAGGAATCCCCAGTTATCTTCTTACTATCTGAAAAAGCCTTGTCATTTATTTACCTGTGCTCTTTAAGAGCAAGGACTGTCTTATTCACAGCTGTGTCTCTGATTACCAGAACGGTGTTTGGAACATGGCAGTTTCTAAATAAATATTTGCAGAATATAGGAAGGCATATAATCTCATATTAACACTGTGAAGTGGGCTCTCACTCCTATTTTACAGACAGGAATACTGACACACAGGGCAGTGGTTAACTTGCCCATGATCACGTAACCAGTAAGTGACAGAGTTGGGATCTGAACCAATGGTGATATTTTCATCAAAACAACCCTCGAAAGTCAGCCTGGAGATTTGCTCGACTTCTCTGAGGTTCTTAAAGATGCAGCTCTGCGTCCAAAGTCAACCTGCTATCTCTTTAGTCATGGTGACTTAGTAGAATATTTTTGTTTGTGGTCACCCACTAACCGCTCTCTCAAGCCAGCCCCCTCAACCCTTCTCCCTCATGGAAGCTGCAATTTCTTTAGTCTGTGTCAAAGCTTTTCACCAGTCAGCTGGAAAATGTAATAGAATTCACAGGAAGAAATAAATACCGAATTGGGATCTTTTTGGAAGCAGGAGAGAGAAGGGGAGGGCAGATCTCCCAAACTGCAGGTGAGTTGGGTTTATGAGGTAGATATTTATGTGTCCGATGATAAATGCTTACTGAACACCTGCTCTGTGACTGTCATTATTTCGGTGCTGGGGATATAAAGTAAACAGAACAGCCAGAAAAGATGTCTGGTCTCTGGGAGCTTGTATTCTTGTAGAGGAAAAAAACACATAAAAATTCGCAAGTAAATATGTATGGATAGGGCAGATAGTAAAATGTGCTTTTGAGAAAATTACCCAAGAAAAGGGCATATGAAAAGCTGGTGGCCAGGGCAGGGATTATTATTTCAAAGTAACTGTCAACACACACCCTTTGATAAGGTGTCATTTGAGCAAAGACTTGAAGGAGAAAAGGGAGTGAGTCATGCAACCATCTGCAGAAAAGTACTGTTTCAGCATTGATGCTAAAAATCAGAATTTTCCTTGGGCATCTCAAAAAAAGGACAAGATGAGAGAATCTCTTTGCAAGTCCAGTGCAGCCAGTTTCCCCTCTGGTATTGGAGCAGATTGCTGTATCTACAGCTGAGTCCCAAATGCACAGGATGGCTGACACTTCAGGACCATGTTGTATGAACATGCAATGATCATACTAAGCATCAGGCTAAGAGATGCCAAGGAACCAAAACAGAGGGGCAGCTGGATCCCTGCATGTACTTCGTGTTCTGCTGGGGGCATTTGCACACTGCGTGGTGAGTGGGTAGCATTGTCTAAACTGTCTAGATGATCATCTTTCTCTTTATTTTATTTTATTTTTTTTTTTTTTGGGTTCAAATCCCAGCTTTATTTCTTACTAGCTGTGTGACTGTGTGACCTTGACATTGAGTGAGTTACTCAACTTCTTTGTACCTCAATTTCTTCATCTGTTAAATGGTGATACCAACGTTCCAAACTCACAGAGCTTGTGAGGGTTTTATATCTATCTTTAAATACATTAAATTAATAGTAAATACCATAAAAGTA
>RJWK010040386.1:0-19996 GCA_004363435.1 Platanista minor | reverse complement strand
AGCTATCATTTTTTTTTCTTTTTCTTCCTTTTTTAAGCTAAAAAAAATTAAATATTTCATGTATTTTTACTCAAAAATCATACAGATAACACTTTGGAAAATAGAAACAGAAAACTAAAAGTTACCCAGAGTTCAACCATTCTAATGCATTTTCATGCATCTTCTGTCAATCTTTTTTACCTATTTATAGGATTTGGTTTTTGTTGTATACAAACATGCCATATATGTAATTTTATATACTGCTTTTCCCCACTTATTACATCAGAAGCATTTAACTTTCTTATTTCATCTTCAAAGCCAGAATTTTCAATTGGCCCATCCTCTGTCAGGGCTGGATATTCAGCCCATTTTACTTAATCATTCACCTGAATTTGGATTTTTAGATTATTTCAGATTTTTCATTATTATAAACAATGTTACAGTGAACATCTTTGCAATAGAGCTTTGTCCACATTGATGATTGGATCTTCAAGTTAATGGTAAGAAACAGCTGCGTGCTCCCAAGTGTTGGGTGCTGTGCTAGTGGAGCATCTCTGCAATTATCACCAACAAACCTAGAAGTTTGCACAGGAGTAGACATGCACAGGGCTCCCTGCCCAGGTAACCGGCAGAACTGGGTTGAACCCAGGAAGCCTTAGAGTCTATTTTCATTCTCAGGAGTGCAATTCCCGGGACCAAAAGTTTATTAATAGGTTTACCCAAAGGGAAGACCTTCTAAAATAAACCTCATGATCTAACGTGCATCCTGGTGACTGTACTTGGAATTTGCTGAGAGAGCAGATCTCAAGGTTCTCTCTCTCACACACAAGGTGACAACATGAGATGCGATCATCTCACCATGTACACGCATGCCATTGTTCTCTTTCATAGACAGTGCTTTTGGCATTGTATAAAAGAAAACTTTGCCTAACACAAGATCTGGATGCCTGTCTGGATGTAAGAATGGACGTAGGAACATTCCGTTAGAGTAGCAGCCCCGGAAACACTACAAATGTTTAAAACAAGCGAGTCAGACAGGCAGCTCCTGCGTTGTGTGGTCCTCCCCCAGGTCCCCGAGTCCGGCCCCTGGCCCCGCGCTGCGCTTACCTGCAGCCCTGAGGAGTTCTCGCCTAGGAAGCTGATGGTGGAGTCCTGTTCTGTGAGCTTCACGCTGGTGGGACACACAGAAGGAAGAAAGGACACGTACCAGCAAACGTGGACTTTTGGGAGCTCACAATGGGCTGTGAGAGCCTGCGCGATCATACAAGGCCCAGAGAGAGAGCAGCTCTGCTGAGCCTTGGAGTCTGGCCTCTGACACTGAGAGAGAACAAATGCCTCCTCTTTTAAGCCCCTTAGTTTGTGAGGACTTGTTGCACTAGACCTAAAAGGAACACAAAAGTATCGTGTTGAATTATCCGTGTGGGCCCAGTGTAATCATCTGAGCCTCTAAAAACAGAGAACCCAGGAAGAATAATTCAGAGAGATTTGTACGTAAGAAGGACTTAAACTGCCATTGCTGACTTGTGATTCAGGGGGAGGAGAAAAGATGAGAAGTGAATTCTGTCACTGTCCCCAGTGGGCTTGGAAGTGGATTCTCCCCCAGAACCTCCAGGGATGAATGAAACCTGGGGACACATGGTTGCTGTCAGTGGGGTGCAGAGAAGAGACCCAGTTTCATTTGACCAGGTTTCTGCCCCAAGGAAACCATGAGATAGTTAAGTGTTGATGTGTGTCTTCACGTGTAAGATCTTATTCCTTGTTCATATTCTCATCCTATCCATTTAACATTCCATAACGGATAAACAGTCCAGAAGAAATACTCTTTAGAAATGGGTACGATAACCACTGCTAGAGCAAGAGACGCTTTGTAAAGTCCTCCGTGAGGTTTTCCGTTACAACTTGCCCACAGAACATGGTCACATCCACGGGCACGTATGGGGCGCATTTCTTCCTCTGGCAGGTGTCACGTGACTTAGATATTTCCCCTGGTCTCCGTGAACCGAGATCCGACCTGCTCTAACAGGGTCAGCCGCAGGAGCGAGGCTGGGAATGGACGTCAAAAGTGCCGATTTCCTCAACTGGATCCAAACTACTATGTTACCCTAGAAACATTCTCTGGCACAAAAAAGACTATTGCTAATTTACTTCCCATCTCATCTAGAGGATTTGTAACTTACATTGTACGGGTATCGCATTTTACCCATCATTAGCCCTCTCATTAAATAATGCTATAGCTCCTCTTCCAGTTGGAGGAGCAGAGGCTGGACTGGAGAAGAAAATAAAGAAGAATATGATACATGCCCAAGGTGGGAGACAAAGTCTTGACTTTTTTCTTTTTTTTTTTTTTTTTGCGGTACGCGGGCCTCTCACTGTCGCGGCCTCTCCCGTTGCGGAGCACAGGCTCCGGACGCGCAGGCTCAGCAGCCGTGGCTCACGGGCCCAGCTGCTCCACGGTATGTGGGATCCTCCCGGACCGGGGCACGAACCCGCGTCCCCTGCATCGGTAGGCGGACTCTCCACCACTGCGCCACCAGGGAAGCCCTTGACTTTTTTCTTTTAACAGAATGAACTTCACACAACACATGAGGCTCCTAAGGAATCGTATATGATCATTATTTTAGAAAATAAAACATTATGTATACAATGCACAGAAAAATTATTAGAAGGGAAGACTTAAAAGATACAAATCAAAATTCCAGCAGTAGTTATTGATGGGGGACTCTGAGTGTCTTTTGTTTTTATACTGGGAATTTTGTATTTCCAAATTTTCTATAATAAATATGCATCGATTTGGAAATCTGAAGAAAAAATTTTTGAGGTGAAAGTTTACCATCCTGGTTCCAGTTAAGTTGCTATCATTCTTACCAGGAAAGGCTGAAAGAGAAATGTTCTCAGATTTTACTTAGAGGGTCGTGGTTAGACGATGCTGTGACATGAGATTCATAATGACTTGGATTTACATGATAGTCTTGCCAGTCAGATGTCTCAGGAAGTCAATGTAGAAGAAAACTTATTGGGTTGTTCGAAAGAGAATGATCTTTTTACACTCAATCGTATTTACTGGCTGATTGTTAGACTAAGCAAAAATCTAAGTAACTCTCAGCATCTGAGAAACTGCCTAGTGGTGCATTTCTTCTAAGCTCCCCTTTCCTGGTTCAGGGAGCCTCTCTGCCCTGCTGGATGCAGGATGGAGAGAAGAATGACCCCCAGGGGCACATCCCCAGCGCTCCCCAACCCCAGCTCCCAGCACATCCCTCCAGAAGGGCAGGGGTTGCACTTCTGGCCCCTTTTCCACTGAAGAGACATGAATCTAGGCTTCCCTGTGCTTCCACATGGAGCAGTGATGCTGGGGAGAAGCACTGGTCCCTCCCAAGTGAAGCCATACTGAAGGCAACACCAACCCCAAACCCAGGTGTCTTGGACTGGACAAAGTCATTTCAAAGTTTATCTGGAAAAATAAATGTGTAAGAATTGTCAAAAATTTTGAAAAATGAAAACATCTTGATAGGAATTTGTCTAACAGGGAATAATGGGATGCTGCAGTAGAAGGAGATAAATGAGGCGGAAGCAGTCGTCCGGGATGAGTGCAGATGGGTCCAGACACTAAAGAGAGAGCTGCTCACTTCCACGGGGGAGGCGGACTACTTAAAACATGAGGCGGCAGCCAACAGTTATACCGTTGGGCTAAAATGGCTTTGTTACCTGTCTCACTGTATCCAAAAAGCAAGACGGCCTGAGAAGTGACGTGTAAAAAAAGCACATAAAAACTACAAAAGCATTAGAGAGACTACTGGAGGGTACTTGCAGAGACTGAGAGTAGGGAAGGCTTTGAAAAGCAAGACAAAAGAAAATTTTGACAAATTCGACTTCAGAAAAATTTGTGACCCCTACACTGCAAAAGACACAATAAAGAAATTTTTTGAAATGACAGACGGCATGAAATATATTTGAAACACATAGAACAAAGAATTAATATCTTCAGCAGGCAAAGAGCTCTTAAAATTGCTAAGAAATATACAAATACTCCAGTATAAAAATGGGGAAAATATGTGAAAACCTAATGCAGTGCACACAAGATAAATTATATAACGGTCAAAACAGATGAAATGATGTACATTCCCACTGGTATTAAGAGGGAATGCACAGAGAAACAATTACTTGTTTTATTTGGATAAAACTAAATATACTGCTTGTATCTTGTCTTGAAAACCTTGAGGAAATTGATGGAAGTGTGAATTACTCTAACTTTGGGGAAAGTAATCGTGAAGATCTATGAAGATTTAAAGTGCACAGCCAAGCCCTTTGCCCTATGGATGTCCCACAGAAATAAAACCAACTGTACCTAACGACATTCGCACAAAGATGCTTCCGGTAAACTGTCCGAAGAAGCCAAAGCTGGACATAACCTCAGGGTCTGCCGGGGGATAGCTGACGAACTCACGGTCTATCCATGGAAGAGGATGACTTTCCTGACGAGAAGCAATCATGTCTATATACAGTGTCACAAAAGCCATCCACGATATACCATTGGGGGTATAAAATAGGGAGCTGCAGACTGACAGGTATGGCGTGATTTGATCTTTTTCCTGTAAGCTTTTGTGTATGGATAGAAAGCAAAGGTGGCCGCTGCTCAGATATCAGCCTTGAGGTGGTGTTGGGGGTTTTCCATGGTCTCTATATTGATGCAAGAGCATGTGTTACAGATATAATAATGAAGAAGCAGTGAGGTATTAATCTCAACCGATTCTCAACTCTAAATGGATAACAAGCCCAGCTTCCTGGCATGGAGCAGGGTGTGGTGGGCCGTCACCTGGTGGGCCTGGCGATAGCACAGATGACCAAGCCAAAGGGGATTTTTCTCAACACTTGAAATCTAAGGAATTTTCCCTGCTGGGTTTCAGATTTGCTCGGGACTGGTGACCCTTTTTTCCTTCGGGAATGGGTATGTCTAGCCTATGCCTGTCCCGTCAATGTATTTTGGAAGCAAATAACTTGTCTGGTCTCACAGGTTCACAGATGGAGTGGAATTTTGTCCAGGATGAATCAATCATACCCTGAGTCTCAGCCATCACTGATTTGGATGACTTAGGTGGTGAGATTTGGGACTTAGAGATGATGCTTGAACTGGGGGAAGTTGTGATGTGGTGACAGAAGAGCGTGGATTTTGGAGGGCCAGAAGGCAGACTGTTGTGGATTAAATTGGGTCCCTTCAAAAAAGATGAACAGTTGACCCTTGAACAACATGGTTTTGAACAGTGCGGGTTCACTTATACGTGTGTTTTTTCCAATATACAGTTGGCCCTCCGGATTTATGGGTCTCACATTCAAGAATTCACCCAAACTTGGACTGAAATTTCTATCTGTGGTTTGTTAAATCCTCGGATCCAGAACCCACAGATATGGATGGCTACCTATGGGACTTGAGCATCCATGGATTTTGGTAAACGCAGGGGCTCCTGGAACAAATCCCCCATGGATACTGAGGGACGACTGCATTGGAGCTGTAATTCCCAGGACGTCAGAATGTGGCCTTATTTGGAGACAGGGTGTTTCAGAAGCCATCAACTTAAAGTGAGGTCATGGGGGCTTCCCTGGTGGCACAGTGGTTAAGAATCTGCCTGCCAATGCAAGGGATACAGGTTCGAGCCCTGGTCCGGGAAGATCCCGCCTGCAGCGGGGCAACTAAGCCCGTGTGCCACACTACTGAGCCTGCGCTCTAGATCCTGTGAGCCACAACTACTGAAGCCCAAGTGCCACAACTACTGAAGCCTGCGCACGTAGAGCCCGTGCTCCACAACAAGAGAAGCCACCACAACGAGATGCCCGCGCACAGCAATGAAGAGTGGCCCCTGATCACTGCAACTAGAGAAAGCCAGTACGCAGCAATGAAGACCCAAAGCAGCCAAAAATAAATAAATAAAATAAAATAAAAAATTTTGGATTAGGGTGGGTACTAATCCAATATCCGTGGTGGCCTTGTGAAAAGGGGAAATTTGTGTACAGGGACAGGCATAGAGGGAAGACGATGTGAAGAGACACAGGGAGAAGATCACCATCTACAAGCCAAGGAGCCAGGCCTGGAACAGACCCCAATCCACCCTCAGATCCCAATCCACCTGCCAACACTTGATTTTAGACTTCCAGCCTCCAGAACAGTGAGACATGTTTCTAATTTTTTTTTTTTTTTTTTTTTGGGTTTCGCGGGCCTCTCACTGCTGTGGCCTCTCCCACTGCGGAGCACAGGCTCCGGACGTGCAGGCTCGGCGCCCATGGCTCACGGGCCCAGCCGCACCACGGCACGTGGGATCTTCCTGGACCGGGGCACGAACCCGTGTCCCCTGCATCGGCAGGCGGACTCTCAACCACTGCGCCACCAGGGAAGCACCATGTTTCTAATTTTTAAGCCGCTTGTTTTGTGGTACTTTGCTGTGGCAGCCCTAGTAAATGAAAACACCCACCATAACATCGCAAGTAAATTCCCTGTTTCTCCACCTTCTGTGAGAAGATGACTTTTCACGGCTGCATACAATTTCATCACGGAGACAGAGTGTACTCTTAAAATGTGTTCTTACCCTGGATGAGGACCTTTAGAATGGGCCATGTTCTGCTTTTGTGATTTTGAAGGTGAAAAGGTCACGTGTGTGTGTGCAGTGCTCCTGGGGCAGAGTGTCACTTACCTTAGCATCTAACTGACTCGACACCGACTCAACATGAGTCAGCCTCACTTTCTGGAGCTTAATTGAAACCTAATGTTAGTAGAGGCTGTCAAAAGGGCATTCAGACTCAGCGGAGCCCATGTTCTCCAACTGGCACGGAAAATGAAGAGACTTGTCTTATTTTTGTGTATTAGTTCAGATGTTAGTTGTAAAGAAGGGTGAGAAGAAATATTGTAGTTTTTGCAAAAGTAAAAGTAAAAATGAGATACATGAATGGCTATAATTGTTAGTAATCTTAAGTGAAACAATTTTAGTTTCCATTGTGTTACACATTATTTAAAAATATTCCATCACAGATGAATTATTTTTCAAAGTAACTTGAGTTAAGAAGAGAATATAGCTATTATTCAGATAGATACAACAACTCTAGTAAGCATCTAACCTACCTCTGTAAAGCTGAACTCAGGCTGGCAACTGGTTGCTGTGAGAAAAAATAAAAATCAATAAAATTGTAAAGGAAGAAATTGTCGATGTTGAGGTTATTTGTTCAGAAAATTCAAGTCTGTTATAGTTGACTTCAAGCAATGGTGTCTCAGGGGCTTCTGAGGCCTGGGAAAGGATCTCACTGGTGGGATGGTATCTTTCCTCCCAACCCATGTCACACGTACAGAGGTGGTTTCATTTCTCCTAGTCAGGAATGGGATTGCTGGGTCAAATGATAAGAATATATTTAAGTTTTAAAGAAACTGCCAAACTACTTTCCAAAGTGGTGTCACTTTAAATTCTCATTTCCTTTCCATGTATTAAGACATCCAGCTCCTCTACAGGTTCACCAACACTTGGTATTGTTAGCTTTTTAATTTTAGCCATTCTGATTCATGTGTAGTGGGGTCTTATTTTAATTTTCATTCTCCTAATGCCTAATGATGTTGACCATCTTTTCATGTCCATATTTGTCACCCATATATCTCTTTTGGGGGCCGTTTGTTCAAGTCTTTTGCCCATTTAAAAAACTGGGTCTTTTTTTTTTTTTTTTTTTTTGCGGTACACGGGCCTCTCACTGCTGTGGCCTCTCCCGTTGCAGCAGAGCACAGGCTCCGGACGCGCAGGCTCGGCGCCCATGGCTCATGGGCCCAGCCGCTCCGCGGCATGTGGGATCTTCCCGGACCGGGGCACGAACCCATGTCCCCTGCATCGGCAGGCGGACTCTCAACCGCTGCACCACCAGGGAAGCCCCTGGGTCGTTTTTCTCATAATTGAGTTTTGAAAAGTCTTTATATATTCTGGATACGAGTATATGGTTTGGAAGTATTTATCCCACTCTGTGGCTTATATCTTTATTTTTGTAGTGGTAACTTCTGAAGGGCAAATATTTTAAATTTTGATGAAGTCCAATTTTTCATATTTTTCTTTAATAGTGCTTTGGTGTCATATTAAAGAAAACTTTGCCTAACTCAAGATCACAAAGATTTTATTCTGTTTTCTTCCTAAAGCGTTGTAGTTTAGCCCTGAAATTTAGGTCCAAGATTGATTTTGAGTTATTTTTTTGTATGCTGTGAAGTAGGACATTAAGTTCATTTTTTTTTTTTTTTTTCCTTGTGGGTATCCAATTGTTCCAGTATCATTTACTGAAAATACATTTCTCCCCATTGAATTGCCTTGGCACATTTGTTTAAAATCCATTTACCATAAATGTAAAGGTTTTATTTCTGGAGTTTCTATTCTGTTTCATTGATCTCAATGTCTACCCTTATGCTGGCAACCATACAGTAGTTTTGTAATGAAATCTGAAGTCAGATTGTCTAAATCCTCCAATTTGGTTCTTCTTTTTCTAAATGATTTTGGTCACTCTAAGTCCTCCGAATTTCCACATACAGCTTGCTATTTCCTTAAAGAAAAAGTCTTGCTGGGAATTCAGTGGGGATCATGTAAGTTTGTAGATCAATTTGGGGGAAATTTTCTATCATCATGACAATATTGAGTGTTCCAATCCATAAATATTGTAAATCTTTCCATTTATTTGGGTTGTGTCTAATTTCTCTCAGCAATAGTTTGTAGCTTCACATATACAGATTTTTGTGCTTGTTTCGTTATTTTATTGTTTTTTGATTTTACGGTGAATGGAATAGTTTTCTTAATACCATTTTCAGAATTTTCACGGCTAGTATATGGAAATGTAATTCAGTTTTTTTTGTTTTTTTCTTTTTTGTGGTACGCGGGCCTCTCACTGCTGTGGCCTCTCCCGTTGCGGAGCACGGGCTCCGGACACGCAGGCTCAGCGGCCATGGCTCACGGGCCCAGCCGCTCCGCGGCATGTGGGATCTTCCCGGACCGGGGCACGAACCCGCGTCCCCTGCATCGGCAGGCGGACTCTCAACCACTGTGCCACGAGGGAAGCCCTAATTCAGTTTTTAACACTGATTTTATATCCTACCACCTTGCTAAGCTATCTTATTATTTCTACTGGCTTTTCTGCAGATTTGTTAGGATCCTGTTTCCTGCAGATAAACACCGTTTCATTTTCAAATCTATATGCCTTTAATGTATATTTCTTGCTTTACTGCACTGGCTGGAACTTCAGTAAAATGTCAAATAGAAGTTTGGAATGGACATTCTTGTCTTGGTCCCAATCTTAAGGGGAAAGCCTTCAGTATGAATTAAGTATGAATTAGTTGTAAGTTTCACCAGTGTTCTTTAACAGATTTAGGGTGTATTCCCCCCTAGGTTGTGAAATTGTTTTATCATAACTAGATGTGTTACTAGTAAATGCCTTTTCTGATTGATTGATGGGCTTGTATGTTTATTGTATTTTATTTTATTAATATGTTTACTACATTAATATGTTTTCAGATGTTAAACCAACCTTGCATTCCTGGAATAAACCTCACTTAGTCACAGTGTATAGTTCTGTATATATGTGACTGCCTTTGGTTTGCTAATATTTTGTTAATGATATTTGCCTCTGTATTCATGAGTGATATTGGCTTATGATACTCTTTTCTGATGACATTATCTGGCTTTAGCATTATGTACTAGCCTCACAGAAATGAGTTGGGAAGTATTTCTTCCTCCTCTATTTTCTGAAAGTTTGTGCATAATTGATTTGAGCTTTTTTCTCTTTAAAATAATAGTTAGAATTCACCAATGAGGCCATTTGGGCCTAGGATTTTCTTTGTGGAGAATTTAAAATTACTAGTTCAGTGTCTTTACTTGTTATATGACCATTTGAATGTTCCATTTCTTCTTGAATCAGTTTTGGTAATTTGTACCAACTAAAGTAGAATGGTAAATCCCTTTCTTAAGTAATAAAGCATATTTCAACCTTAGAGCACTTACAGTTAAGTATAGAAAAGTTTAAGAGACCCAAACCCATAATGTAATATTTTTGCATTAGAAAGTCACCTGTGCATTGGTAATTTGGTATTTCATGTTCTTAAATGCCAAAGATAACGTGTCCTCCAGTGCAGGAGAGAGAAAGGTTTCAAATCTCAGAGTCCTAGAAGGTCTGCCTCTGCTCTTAGGAGCTGAGCTTGGCCTCGCTCTCTCCTGTTGGCCACCAAATGGATATAATAATGTGTCCAGGAGACTCTTAGTGAGATTTAACATAATGATCAATGACAAGTGTCCGTCAGAGTGGTGACCACATGGTCAGGACTGGCAGCAGGTGTCCAATGGGACTGTCTCAGGCAAACTGGAACGTAGGGTCACCCTGGCTTTAATGACAGCAAAGAAAAACCCACGGACGCCTGCTCCTGGCTTGCAGTGAAGGGTCACCTTTGGTGGTTGAGTCCGGGGGGTGGGGTGGGCAGGATGAGAGTTTCCACGAAATGTGCTTCTCAACTTCTAGTAGAAGTTGCTAGTGCAAGTGCAAGCAAGGAAAAAGACTGCTGACAACTTCACTGCTGCTAAAGGTGGTGCTGACCCTCTTGCTATTTCTAAATTATTACAAGGATCCCCCTCCTCTGATGCCCTTCAGGGCTTGCGGTGAGATGAAGCTCCTCCACAGAGAAAATAAAGTCACCAGCAACCTTCAGAAATTAGCATAGTAGCAACGCCTGCTCACAAGTAGCCCACCAGAAACCCCCGGAGCATCTGACCTCTGGGAGGGCCTTCAATGAGTCAGCCCGGCAGGCTTGATCCTGTGAACTTATGGAAATGATATAGCACACTCACATATCACACACACATCACACACACACATCACACATGCATCATACTCATACATCACACACACACATCATACACACACATAACACAGACACATCACACACATTACACTCACACGTCACATGCATCTCACACACACACACAATACAAGCCCCACAGTTAAGAACAGTTCTGTCCCTCACTGTCTCTTCTCTTCCCCACCTACCTTTGTTCCCATGTGAGGGGCATCCCTGGGAACCACATAAAGGCTTCAATTCATCAAACGAGCAATTCCGAATACTGCTCTGCCCTCGTTCTCGGAGGGCCTTAGACCCACCTTCGGCTCTGACCCCCGTGGTGAGTCTCACGCTGGTGGCCGTGGGCTTACCTTTGATGACGAGGTGTCCTCTGGCTTTCCGTTGTTGGAGCACAGACTCAGGTGCGTGAAAGGCGGCAGGAACTCCTTGGGCTTCTTTCTGCTAGGATGGGGCAGGGGTGGGGGGGAAGACAGATCAGCGAGGAGGGCGCTGGCTGGGGGCAGGAGCGCATGCAGGGCTGGCAAGGCTGCAAAGCCTCACACCGGCGCCAGTGCTGCCGTTTCCTCCTTAGAGCAGCAGCCCTGGGAGGCCGTTTGAACGCTCTGTGTAAAACAGCCTGCAGGGGCTGTGCGTGTAAAGGACCATGACTGCTTGCCAGTGGGATGCCAGGAAGACGGGCTCCGTTCGCCCCACTGAGCCACCACCCCACCCCACCCCCGCCCCGGACAACTGCACGGGCCAGTTTGTGAGCGGCAGCGGTGCAGGGGCTCTTTACAAGCGCACAGCGACGTGCCTCGGGGCCACAACATTGCCACGTTGTGGCACTGTCCCGCAGAGGCTCCAGGAAACGAATACGGGAGGCTTGTCTTTGATGCCCAGGTAGGTCAGTGTCATCACACAGACCTCCACAAACCGAGGAACGTGGACGAGGGAAGTCGGGGAGGTTTGAAACATGAGGAGGACTTGGCCCTCCGCGACCGACTTAGAGACGGAGCGTGTCAACATTCCAGACCCACCATCTGCAGAGGACGCTGCCCCAGGAGCCCTGGCGGCCCGATGCGCCCGCGGGCGCGTGACCGCAGCAGCCGAGACGTCACCCGTCGTCTTTGCCGCTAAGTCTGTGGGGATTTGCTGTGTAGCAATGGGAACTGGCACAGGCCACGCCTCTAAAATCAGACAGGAAGTGTCTGCCTGTGTGTGGTCCTCCCTCCACTTGTAGTTTCATCCTAGCTGGTCAATTTCTATCGCTATAATCCATTCTATTTACTGTTCCACGGCAGGCCAACAGTCCAGACCAGAAGAAACATTCCCAGTAAACTGGTCTGATAACTGCTACTAGAGACACACTTTACAAAGTCCCACAGTGTTTTCCACCAAAACACGCCTGTGAGACACTTCAGTGTCCTGTGATTTAAACATATTCCCAGGTTTCTAGGACCTACTCCAGCAAACATTTCCCCAAATCGGGCTGTGTCTACTCGTCAGTTGTTAGGGTGACTCCCAGGTCACCGCAGGAACATTTCTGCAGCAAAAAAAAGGTCATTGGTGTTTTATTGCCCACTGGGTCTGGAGGGCTCGTAAACTTGTATTTTGTTGTATCACACTTCTCACACAATCAACCCTTTCAATAGAGGGATGCGAAAGTAAAGACTAGATTGAAAATAAAGAATAGTATTCCAAAAATGAGGACTATAGTACATTCCAAAGATGGCGTGATTAATTTTATTCACAAAAATCATTATTTTTTCTGTTAACAGACAATGTTCACAATATATGGAGTTTTTAAAAAAGACTTCTAAAGAGTTCTACAATATGATTCTAATCTTAGAAAAAAACCCATCATGTTTAGAATGCACACAAAAAATATTTAAAAGGAAGACCTAAAAGATACTAAGCAAAAATGCCAGCAGTGGCACTTGGTGGAGGAGGCAAGAAGGGATGTTCGTATTCACACTGGGAAGTTTTGCAGTTTCCAAATTTTCTATAATGACTATGCATCGATTAGGCAATCTGAGAAAAACTAGGTTTTTGTCTTGTTTCGGTTTGGTTTTAGAGTTAAGCTTACCATGCTGATTCCAGTTAGGTTCCTACCATTCTTGCCAGAAAGCAATAAAAGAAAAAAATATTCTTAGATTTTATTTAAAGGACCATAGACACTTGAAAGTGAAATTCAAAGTGACTTAGATTTTCACAATACCAGTGCCAACCAGGTTTCTAATAAATTTAGAAGAAAAAAAATAGTGGCTATTTGCAAAGGAATCTTTCACACTAAACTATATGCCCTGATTATTAAACTAAGCAAAAATCTGTAGCAAGTCTCAGCTTTGGGGGAATTGACTAATGGTGCACTGCTCCTTTCCTGAGTCTCTCTGCCAGTTGAGCTGTGGCAAGGGAGACGTGAAGCCCTCCAGGACCCCTGGGCCAGTCTTCCCTGCCAGGAACACTGGAGCTTCCCCTGCATGTTTCCAGGAAGAAGGAACCTACTAGGGTGTGCCCGGCACTTCCAGCCCCTCGATTCCCCACCTCCCCACCCGGAGACTGGCTTCCTGGTTTGTTCTCCACACAGATGCTGAGCTGTGAAGGTGGGGAGGCAGCCTTTGTCCCTCCCACATAAAGTGCACACCTAACGTAACTCCAGTTCAAACTCCAGGTTTCTTAGAACTGCACAAAATGATCTTCAAGTTTATATGGAAAAATAAATACAGGAAAGAACTGTCAAAAGTAATGAAAAACAAAAATCTTAAGAGGGGCATTCACCTATTAGCTATTAAAAGGGAGCTAAATGAAGTCCTATCGTTAAAACAGCACAGTGTCCTTAGTACACCCAGCAGAGGGACAGACTGGTGTCCAGAAGCAGACAAGCCCAGCATCTGCGGAAGCTCGGGGTATCACGAAAACGGCCTTTCGATTTGATGAGGAAAAGTGGACCATTTAATTAACGAGGTGGCAGCCAACAGTTATGCTGTAATAAAAGAGCCTTGGCTCCGATTTCAGGAAATACAAAAATAAATAGAAGACGGTTTAAAAAACCAAATGTCAAGAAAGCACGTAGAAATTACGAAAATATTAGGAAAGAATATGGAGGACGTTCCTCGAGCTAAGAAAGACTTTTTAAAGCAGGCCAGTTAAGAGGAGACTATAGCTGCTCTAGGCAGACGGCGACTTACCCCTGCACAGATGCGCTCAGGTGGTTATCCAGCTGCTGTGGGAGATAAAGGAAAGTCATAAAATGAAAGCAAGTCGTTGACACCTTCAGTTGATTTGGAGCAGCGGTACCGCAGAGTCTCCTGGGTCCCGGGAAGGGACCTCACAGGAGGGGAGGGGGGCACCCTTCCCCGCACCCTTACACATGTGTGTGCGTTTCCACTTCTCTTTGGCAAGAGACAGGGAGTGGGGTGACGGGGTCACTGAGACGTATACATTTCACTGTTTAAGAAAATGCCAAACCTCTTTGCAAAGTGATGTAGTTTCCCATCTGCACCAGCAATGTGTGAGCCCACCATCTACAGCCCCGCCGGCACTTGGGGTTGGTCTCTTTGATTATGGCCACTCTAATGGGCACGTGTGATGTCTCACTGTGGTTTTAATTTGTGTTTCCTTAACGATGAATTATGTTGACCCTCTTTGCGTGTGCTTATCTGCCACCCATAGATCCCCTTTGGTGCAGTGTGTTCAAATCTTTTGCCCATTTAAAAAGCTGGGTCGATTTTCTTACAATTGAGTTTTGAAAGTTCTCTACGTTTTCTGGGTACACCTATATGATTTGCAAATAATTACTTGTGTCTGTGGCTTATATTTCCATTGTCTTAATGGTGACCTTTGAAGAGTGAATGTTAACTTTGATGAGCAGCAGCTGCAGAAATGGGCGGGCCTGAAGGGAGTCGGCCCTGCTGGCTTGATCTTGTGGGGAGTGAGTTCGGAAATGATACAACACACACACGCACAGCACATGCCAAACGCGCTCACATACACATACAACCACACACACACGCCAACACAGAAGCGAAGGATTGTGTGGCCAAGTGGTCCTAGCTGCAAGGTGACCTTGGGTCTTGCCCCAGCCCTGCATGAACCTGGATGGTGAAGCAGAGAGATGTCCAGTACCTGTGACAACCCTTTGCTTTGTGCGGTCACACCTCTCTTCACTGCCGGGGGCTTCGAGCTCTGCTGTTGGCGGTGTTGCGTTATGCAATCAAATGTGCTCAGCTTCTTGGCCACTAGAAAGGAGGAAGGAGGCAGAGCAGAGTCACCCTCCAGCAGCTGCACAGCGGCCCGCCCTCCGTGGCCCGGGGCGTTGGGGCTTGGCTCCCAGGCCACTCCAAGCCCGGCTGGCCTTGGGCCGCGGCCAGCAGTGGCCCACCAGCCCCGTCCCGGGCAGGGGAGCCATGTCCCTGCGTCCCTCACAGGCCCGTAAAGCCAAGGTGGAGGGGGGAGTGCTGAGCCCAGCTCCGTTTTAATTGAGGTGAGACACCAGCTCTCACGCGTGGCGGAAGGACCCCGGGTTGTTAGAAGAAACTCTCAAACACGTTTGTCAATAGAAAAGCACTATTAACGAAAGTATGCCCTGTGCCCGTTTCACCCGTGTGCCTTCGCGGAGGGGCCAAACTTTCCCTGAAAACTAACAAACTTGAGAACAGAGGGTTGACCATGATTTCGGAAAAGCGAAAAGGGCCACCCACAGAAGCCCATTTGCCGCTTGAGGAGCAGACGGAGGGCCGCCTACCCTCACAAGGCCTCACAAGGCCCGCTTGGCTGCTCCCCCCGCGGGGGGCCCGAGGCTCAGAACCCCTTCCCCGTCCCCTTCCCTGGGGGCTCCTACAGGGGCTTTTGCTTAATTTGCCCTAGCTTTCTGGATTAACTGCACACATTCCCTCAGAACCTGTGTCACACTTTGAGGATGTAAACTTGACCCTGTTTGTATTCTCCTGAAAATATTCATTCTTCTGTGTGGGTTTGCACAAACACCACCAAATCCAGGCTGTGAGATGCCCCTGCGTGCCTCCGGCGCTCACCCTCTTCTGAGTGCACTTTGCGTGAGGTGCGGTGATCGGACCGCAGTGATAAAGCGGAGGAGGGGACACAGACGCAGAGCTTCACACACCTCGCGGCCCGGGAGCTGCGGCCGGCACCCGGCCGCACTGAGGAAGGCCCACCTGTGTCCGCCCGCCTTGCAGGGCCCACCCATCAGCTCGGGCCGCTGGAGGATCCACTTCTTCCTCAGCATCTTCCATGGCGCTTTCTCTCCCACTTGCGGTGCCCGGCTCTTCCTTGAGCCTCCGGCCCGAGGGTTTCACTCTGAGATCGCATGCTGTGCGCTCACCACCGCGCTGAGCCTGGACTGAATTCTGACTCGCCACTGCGCTGAGCCTGAGCCCACAGAAACTGAGGGGTCGCGAGGACGTTAAGTAGATACGTTCTAGGGTACTTTTACTGTAACTAACGATAGCTAAATCCTAACGTTTTCCTGGAAATCCATTCTTGGAGGTTCAAAGACCCTAAAATAAACCCACTCGGTCCTGAACCCAGCACATCTCTCCCCGGACAGGCCTCCTGTGTGTCCTCACCGTCGGTGACGGTGGCACCACTAGCCCCTGGACACTGTCCTGTGCTTACGTGTCCAGCCGGCCACCGAGTCCTGTGGGCTCGACTCCTCCAGGCCCCTCCTCACTCCTGCAGCCTCACCGCGTCCCCATCAGCTGCAGAAGCGCAGAGAGCAGCGCTTGGGCGCGCTCCGCCTGGACAGACGCAGCGGCCCCTGACACACCCCCCGGCCCCGAGCCCAGGGCCCTGCTGGCCCCGCCGTGCACGCAGGAGCTGGGGGAGCCGTCCGGGGCTTCCAGGGCGGGTTCCGCGCTCTTCTCTGGCTCAGTGGGGGAGGGTGGGTGCCGGAGCAGCCGGCACGGCCACCACAGGCCCCTCGCCTTCCCTTCACGGCCGGCCGCAGAGGTTGGTGACGGTTGTGACTTCCAAACAAAGGCTTCACAGGGTGCGGGATGGGCCTCCTCCCCTCATTTTAAAGGCAGATGGAGCCTGCCCCGGGCAGCCGCCCTGTGGACATGCGAAAACTACTGGTTCTCCCTCAGGCGGGTTTGGTTAGTGGAGACCCCATCGCTGAGTTCAGCGCTCTCCATCGTTCGGGTTTCTGGTTGTTGCTTTTCTAAGTGTCCCTGCTCTTTTCCACACTGTCTGTTCCTGCCTCGTAGATTCCGTTCCTTTCTATCTCTGGACACCTTAACTGAGCACTTTTGAGCCGCCTTTATGTTTTCCGCAGGTCTTGGAATAGAACTCAGCCCTTTTGCCCCTCAGGGGGTGTTTCTTCTCTTCCTGTGACTTGTCCTTTGTGCTTTGAGCTTGTTTCTGGCGGAGGCTGCCTGCCCGGGGACCCACGTGAACACAGGGGCAAAGGCTGGCCAAGACGGGGCAGCCCAGGGAGCACATACTCAAGTAGAGGTGGAAAAAGAGCAGGTGACCAAGCAGCTGGAGGATCATGAGTTCAAACAGCAGCACCAGCACCCCGAAGCCCAGGAAGACCAGGGTGCTCGTCCTCACAGGGAAAAAGGGAAGGAACGGTAGCCACGTGTTCTCGTCGGAGATATCTGTGGAGAAGAGGAGAGACACGTGCATCCAGCTCCTGCTGACAAGGTAGCACCTCTCATCAGGTGAGTACCTGGGGACAGAGCTTGGCAGTGGGGGAGGGAACACCAGCCTGAGGGAGTGACTCCCCGCCCAGGTGAGCCCTTCCTCCTGGCCCAGGTGTGCTCTGCCTGACCTAAGTACCCTTGCAGCCCCTCCTGACTGTGGGGGGTATCACGATGCAATTTATGGATCTGGAAGGTAAGGCCGGGAGAGGGTAGCTAGGTGCCCAGGTCACAGAGCCTGACCCCGGTGTCCACTGCGCTGCCCCGCTGGGCCCTCCCCACTCTAACTAGAGCCGGAAGGTCAGAGCCACCACCTGGGGCGTTTCCAGGATACAGTCCTCTGTGACCCAAGGGGACCTGACACCACAGCCACGCGGCTTCCAACAATTACGTGAAGAAAAACAGAGAAGGGTCGTGTGCTGGCCAGTGAAGACCGAATCCCTCCTCAAGTGTCTTCACCCCACAACTCAGTCTGGACAGGTGCTCGACCCCGGGCTGCCCTATGGGGGCCCCCAAAGGGAAGGTGGCAGGAAGGGGAGGCCCAGGCCCGGGCGCGGGGGAGCCCTTACTCCTGTAGTGCGTGCGGGTCGGTGCGCAGCCTGGCGGGGTTGGTGAAGTACTGGACGAAGATGCACAGCAGGGTGGCGACCATGAACAGCAGCCCAGCCGAAGTGGAGGCCACTGAGGTGAAGAAATACCTGTGGGGGCAGAGCTGCTCGGGCGGCTGCACAGCCAGGACCGGGAACCGGCTGGCCCGCGTGCCAAGCCCAGCACCCCCGCGGAGGCCCAGGGCAGCGTGGGTGACCCGGGCTCGTCCCCGCTGTGGGGGGGGGGGGGGGCGGGTGCTCCGGCTGCCCTCCCACAGCCCTTCCTCCTCTGGTTCCCAACCTTTGGGCTTCCCTCTCCTGCTCTCAGGGTGACTGTACAGACCCATGGCCCCGGGGCCTCCTCTGCAGTTTCTGTTGCTCCACATCATGCACCTGAGATCTCACTCGGTCCTACAGGAGGCCTGAGGAGGGCCCTAACCCTAACGCTAAGCACCCCAGCTCACAAGAGGGAGATGGAGGCTCAGACACGGGGTGCGACTGGTCCAAGCCGGCCCCTCCCGGGCCCCCTTCTCCTGCTGGTTCAGACCCGGCTCCCTCCCAGCCACCGCCAAGGGCACGGACGGACGACCGGGGTGCTGATGCCAGCGCCGAGGAGCGGGGCCACACTGCCTTCGAAAGGCACACCCGTCAGGGCTGCGTGCTTCGGCTTTAGACCCAAATCACTGCTGCGCTCTGGGCACAAAAGACACGGAGAATGGTCTGCCTGTCCGAACAAATAAACCCTGGGCGGCAATTCCTGGAATACGGTTCCACTAAAACGCCTTCCTTTAGTCTTTCTGCTGTTATACCTTTAACATTTTCAGTGTTAAACAGTGTCTGTAGTTCACCTGAAGTCCCCTTACACCTGCCCTGAGGTCCCCCCCCAGCGCCCCGGATAACCCCGTACAGGCCAACCCTGTTGCGTGCCAGGCCCCCCCCCCCCGCCACCGCCCCCCATCCTGCCGACCCTGCCCAGTGGACATGGGGAGGCGCCTGCCAGGAGACCCCTCTCAGCCAGCTCTGTGCTTGGAGCCGCCATCAGGACCTCCCGGCCCCCTCGGTGCTCTTCACGACAGGGCCACACCCATCACCTGTCCCCACGGCAGGTGGACCTTGAGGTGCTCGGCCAGTTAGGAGGCCCCTTAAGGAGGCACATTCCAGAGGAGGTGGAGCGAGCCGCGTGAGGGGTGAGTGCCGTCCCAGGCCCGACGTCCCAGGTGGGGAGAACGCTCACCAGTAATTCCTGCTCCCCACGCAGTTGTTAAGCCACTGGCAGTGATGATCAAAGCCTGAGACACACTTGTTGCAGGCTCTACAATGCTTGGCTTTCACAGTCCTGGAAGGAAGGTTGGGAGGGACAGACCGTCAGAGCCCCCCACGCGGTGGGTGCCTGCCCGGGCGGGGGTGGCAGCCACAAGGCGCCAGGGCCTGAGGCCCGGAGGCTGAGTCAGATCCCTCCTGGCCGCCTACTGACACCCCTGGGGCCCTGAGCAGCCCCGGGCTGTGACCCGGTCGGGGGGCAGAGGCTTGTGTGAGACCCAAGGCTACAGCGCTCCTGCCCCGGACTGGCGGGGGGCTGTGTGTCAGGGCCCCTGCTTCTCTGCAAGAGGCGGGGTGCCCGTCGGCTGCTGGGGAGCAGGTGCGCCTGAGCCCAGCCCACCCCCGCGGGACGGCACGGGGGGGCCCCTCACACGGCCGGGCACTCACAGGGCGACCTCGCACAGGTTACAAAACTGCCTCTGGATGACGTGTGCGTGTTTGGACCGGTCGAAGCTCGGCACAGACTGTGGGTAGTCCTTCCTGAGGCGGACATTGGCTTCGGCTGGATCGATGGAAACAACAATCAAGTGGACCGAGAGGTGGAAGAGGGCAAATCCCGCCGGCCACCTGGGGGGCGTCAAGGGACAACGCGGCCTGGGCAGCACGTGTGAGGGCCCGCTCCGGGCGGCCAC